>JANHMN010000503.1:0-19247 GCA_030674055.1 Rhabdomys pumilio
CACACACACACACACACACACACACACACACACACACACACACACACACTAAGTATCTCCTCTCATGTTATCATGACATCTTGGGCATACTTCATCCTAGCATTTGAAGATGTTGTGTGCAGAGATAGTTTGTGAATGAAGACTCAAGTCTTCATTCATGTGATGATAACATACTGTTCTGTTTGGAGACTCCCAGCACATTGCAGTGGAGACTAAGGAAACTAACAGCAAAAGCAGACGAGATAAAAGCAGAAACAAATACCAACTATGACCTAGTCCTTCTAGGGTCAGATGCACGACACACCTGGCTTGTCCAGACATTGTCATGTTTTTGGTTTAAGAAAGATAATTTAAGGTGATCAGCCTCGGGCATGTTAGTTTCTTGTTCCGTTCTCAGTCTCTGGATGGAAGGTTCCACTAAGAGATAAAGAAAACAAAATCATCAGGAACTCCAAAGAATCACTACTGCTGGGCGGTGGTGGCGCACGCCTTTGATCCCAGCACTTGGGAGGCAGAGGCAGGCGGATTTCTGAGTTCGAGGCCAGCCTGGTCTACAGAGTGAGTTCCAAACAGCCAGTGCTACACAGAGAAACCCTGTCTCGAAAAAACAAAAACAAAAACAAAAACAAAACAAAAAAAGAATCACTACTAAGGAGAGAAGGATTTAGGAAAAGTACGATTTAAAAACTAGTCCTATTGTTAATAACACCTTATTTATGCAGATCACTGTAAATCAATGGTTCTCAACTTGTGCGTCTCAACCCCTTTAGGGACACAGATTGGAAATCCTGCTTATCAGGTATTTCATTACGATTCCTAATGGCAGCACAATTACAGTTATGAAGTAGCGATGAAACGATCTTATGGCTGTCAGTCACCCCAACACGAGAAACTGTATTAAAGGGTCAAAGGATCAGGAAGGTTGAGAACCACTGATCTAATGCAAGTACTTTATTGAATTAATATGCTTTTGCTTTGATCATGAAATACAGATATCATATTATTAGTTCCTTTATTATATTTCCTAGAGAATGTGGCCTTGGACTGTCTAAAGATAAATTGATAGATTATATTTTATAACAACGATTGTTATTATAGCCTTGGGAACTAATGTGCTGTATTACTCAGCTTTCATCAAGAGAACGTCAAAGGAAAGAGAAATGTCATTGTGTACATTTCTAAAAATATAAAATGCACTCACCTATTTTGGGGGCCTTAATTTAATCAATTTAAAAATACTTGTTGTTGGCGTCGTTCTGTGTGTACCCGCTGTGGGGGCAGGGCACAGTGGTTTGTAAGAGAGGTCAAAGGGCAGCTTTGTGGAGCTGGTTGTCTCCTTCCAGGTGGGTTCCAGGGATCGAGCAGGCCTGTGTGGCAAGCACTTTTATCCACTTAACTATCACACCAGCCTTTTAACTGGAGCAAACATAGGATAAAATAATGACTCTTTTTGTTTTTTGTTTTGTTTGTTTTTTTAAAAAATGAACTGTTTCACACTATCTTTTGGCTGTGGGGTTTTCTTGTTTGCATGTATATTTTTACAGGGCTGGTGAAATGGCTCAGTGGGTAAAGGTGCTTACCACCAAGTTTGATGAACTGAGTGAGATCAGTCAAGGAGAGAACTCAGACCTCCAAGTTCTCTTCTGACCTCCACATGCTTGCTAAGGTATGTGTATGTGTACGGTCTCTGTCTCTGTCTGTCTGTCTGTCTCTCTCTGTGTATGTCTTTCTCTCTCTCTCTCATACACACAATAAATAAATTAGTAAGTATGAAATCTTAAAATACGTATTTACAACAGATGATTTTTCATATCTGAAAATGTCACAGATAACTTATATTCTATCATGAAGTCTACTCTAGTTGATAAAAATACAAAAATACAAGAAATGTAAGATCTTACAAGACATAGTCTTAAAAAACTAAGATACATAAAAGTTTTGACAGTAAAATTAGAGGAGTAAATTATTTCACTTTCTGAGATTTCATTAAAATATATAAACAATGTATTGGAAGAAACAGCATGCAGATAGCATCTTAAATGTACTTGGCTTGCTAATACAAGATACCAAAACAACGAGAACATTTAAATCTAGAGAAGAGAAACGAAACAACATACACAGATACTGTCTTTGTTTCATCTTTTGAGGCAAGGTATCTCTATGCAGCCAAGGCCGATTGAAAACTCGTAAGCCTCTTGCCTCAGCCTCCTGAATTCTGGGATTACAGACATGCATCATCATGCCTGTCTAGATATGCTTCATTCATTAGCAGAAGATAGTCAAGGGCTTGTGAAAACAAGCATTTCTAACGGAGGTTAAATGTTTACACCGCATCCTCATGTCGGACAGACAACTTAATGCAATAAGGCTTTTCTGTTGGTGGTGGAGATGGTTTTTGTTTTTGAACAGTTTTATGTATCCTAACCTGGTTGCTACCTTGCTACATAATCAAGTTTAACCTTGAACTCCTGACCTCATTAACTCCATCTCCTTAATCGTGGTACTATGGTTGTGTGATACCATTCCTGGCTCTTTCAAGAACTTTAAAAACTATTTATAGTGAAGAGTCACACTTTTCCAGGTATGTGCCTGTAGTCTCAGAATTCAGAGGGAGGTTGAGGCAAGAAAATCTCTTGAGCCCAGGAGTTCAAGTCACCCTGGGTGAAAAACAAAAGTGAATGCAATAGAGCGTGGAGTTCTTGGACCTTGTAACCCTCCAAATCCTGGCAACCATCTACAGATACAGTAACATTTCCAAAGCAAGGTGGCATTCTCCTTGAACCTTGTAAGCCAAGGTTCAAATCACAGCAATAATCTAGATACAGTAATGTTTCCCAGGCAAGGATTTTATTCTTCTCTGAGGTTCAGCTCAAAACAGAGAAGATGGAATCCTATTCAAGGTAGAAGCAGGGGCTCTGTGAATCCTGAAGGAAACTTGAGGCCCCCTGGGACTAGCCCAGAAACTAACTGCTCATCTCATCCGTCAGGATCTGACTTTCAGGAAATCACACTTCCTAGTGTGCCTATGTTCACACACAGCCTGCCAGTGTGGCCTCTCGTGCCTCCCAGATTCATACTGTTTGCCAGAAACCCAAAGCCTGCCCTCCCACGTGCAGGAGAACCTCTGTACTGATATACATTCCAAAGATGTGTTTATCCAAGATTAAAATTTTATTTATTAGAGTAGCTATTTACCAATGATATTTAAAAACCATCAGTGCACAAATATGCTAATATATTTTTCTGTTATTTAAACAGGGAAAATTACATGTAAATAATTGAGCTTTAAAAGTCTGCTGAGTTAATAGGGAAAACAGGCTTATTTTTACTACCAAAACTTAGTGCTATGCCTAATGCAAGAAAAACTGATATGTGGCACTAAATTTCCTAAAAAGGTAAAATATTATTTCACTAGGTAAAAAAACCTATTATTGAATTTTAGAAAAATAATGAAAAGTAGTTAAGAATAATTATAGCTTCTTACTTTGATAGTACAAAACAGGTAAACTGTTTTTATTTTCTCTTAAGCCATTTCTTCTTTATTAAGTTCCTTGACACTTGAAGTCATATCTTTCTCATTTTTATGTATAGTACAATCACTGGATCTTAGTGTTTTTCTGAATGAATAGATAAGGGAATAGGACAAGAGGAATGAATGGATGGATGGAGGGAGGGAGATGGGGAGGGAGAGAGTAATAGATGGAGGGATGAATGGATAAATGGATGGATGGATAAATAGAAGGGTAGATAGGTAAATGGATACATGGATAAATAGATGGATGAATGAATATATAGATAAATGTATGTATGCATGTATATATGTTTGTATGGATAGATATATAGATAAATGAATGGATGAATAAATTGATGGATGGATGGATGGATGGATAAATGGATGGATGTGATGGAGGAAGAGGATAGAAGGGCTAGATGGATAAAGAATAATGAATGAATAGCTGAAGAACTGAGAAACTTTGGAGTAAGGTGAGTCATGGTGACTGATACTATAATGTGTTTGATAACATGTATGTACCACTCACCTCTCACTCACCACTCACCATGCCAAGTGTGTAATGCATGGCAAAGTCCAAGTGGTGGAGAAGAGCAATTTATAAGTATAATAACACAGTGTAGTGAACAATGTTTCCTCTCAGCTGTGTGTATATAATTTGCACCAATTGCACATGGCCTTGGAGTCTTGAAGTCTCCAGAGCTATTGGAAGGGGGAAGGGTAACTGAAGAGAGGCTTTTCCTCTAGGCTGGGTAAAGACTTTCCATTGCTACTGTTTTGGAGTAACCCGTGCTCCTGCCAGTAACCCCTTGCCCATGCTCTTTAAGTAAGAGTAAACCCCAGGGTACTGTTACTTCATCTGTCATTGGGATAAGAACATCCCTGTCTTACAAGAACAGGGATGACTTTGATATGTGTCTCCAGGGAAAGAACTCTCTCACAAGAGGTACCATGTTTGGAAGAGCCCACAGAAAGAAGGGAGCCATGAAGGACACACACACAGAACCTGCATATGGAGCGCAAGAGACATACATACACAGATACATGTGGGACCCAGGCCTTTACTGGGGCTCAGGTTGTTAGGTAAGTCAGTTTCCTACAGGAAATGCTAGCTGATGGAACTATAGCGAGAAAGTATGCGTCCTGTGGGCCCACACGCTGAGTGATGTGGTTACTGTGACTTATCTACACAGTCCAGGAAGCAGACCCAGGTCAGCAGAGTAGGTCAACGAACTTGTATCTAGCTGTTTCACAAGGACGTGTTTACCAGAAGGAAGTTCTAGAAGATGGGGGTTTGAACTGGCCACTTTGAGGTACCGGGAAATGGGGGAGCTGGAGATCCTGTTGTGGGTAACTAAGTCCTGCTTGGTAGGAGATGCCCAGGATACTCAGAATGGATGCAAGGCAACACTGTATCATAGGAACTCATTTCATATACTTACACAGCAGCTTAGGGGGAAAGAAGGAAAAACGAAGACCAAAGCACATACACTCAAATGCATCACACACACACACACACACACACACACACACACACACACACACACTACAAACTTCTGGTCTGTGTCTCATCTGGGTTCTCATTCTCAAGGAGATTGGCTGAAGGATTTTTTTTTATATGGTGTTAGCATTCTAAAAGCAAACATTTCACAGACTCCACAATGTCTAAGCACAGAGTCCCTGGCTGTTGCTTCCACTGAAGTATCTGTTAAAGCAAGTCACAAGCCCACCCCAGATTCAAAGATGTGGAGAAGGGTTTACCATCTTAAAGCAAAAACGTTGCAAAGTCACAGGAGCAAAATGGATTCCTATAAATGTAGGAGGAGCCTGTAGCTGTCTTTGTAAACGATCTAAGATATCTAGAGAAAGGCCTGTGTCTAAGACCTGAGAACAAAGACTCCTCCATGCAAGGAGCTACTCAATATATTTATGGTAGGATTTTGGAAGCAGATTGGACCACTGAGAGCTTAAATACAAAAAAGAATCGGGGATATTTTTAGACCAACTGACATTCTTTTCATTCTCCAAAACACTGCCAAATCTGAAACAGTCTAGGATTAGAAAACCGGTCAACTGTATTTAAGAATCAAACCCACTTCCCTGATATTTACTTTCTTTGCACGAAATGCTTTTCTGAAGCCCCTTCAGGCTGTTGACTTCCTCGCAGTACTCGAGGATTGTCAGATCAGCTTTTGCCTTCTGAATAAAACCTCCCCTGGACACCTAAATGAAACTATAATCTCCCACGGAACCATCACATGTTCTTCATGGAAATATCACCACCTGCCCGCCAGCATCTGTCCACTTGTTTATGGTTCCATCGCTATGGTGTAAGCTTCACTAAGTTCCAGATTCTACTTATCCGCTTAGTGCGGCTCTATCAGCTACAGCTCGGTAGCTTGAAAAGGTAGAGAGGGGACCCACAGATTCATGGTGCTGTCAGCCTCCATCAGAGAAGCTTCTATTTTCAGTGGATAGTAGTTATACAGAGATCATAACTGGTCGAAGCACTGAGGGTCATTGATTGATGAATACTCAGCCAGAAGTGGGGCGTGAATATCACCCTCTCCAAGGCTGAGAGAACATCACAGAAAAGGGAATAGAAAAAAATATATAAGAGCCCAAAGAAAGGCAGGAGTCCTGTGGGATGCTATCTTCTGTGGATAGCATGGTAGCTGCTCTCTTGAACCCTTAAGGGCCATGGTTACCTGAGCAAGACCTGCACACGACCGGGCCCATCAACATCCCATAATGGAAGGGAGAGGAATCTCATTACTCTCACCATTCCCCGATGATGTATAGGTGGCTAACAACTGCTGAGTGAGGAAGGAACATTTTCTTCAGCAGTATAGCCACTGGTAAATTGCTCACGTTCTGTAAAGAGCTCTTCACCCATGCTCATGTGAATAACCCCAATTAAACTCTTTGGCTCTCAGAAAAGAAAAAAAAAATTGCAAGGTGAGGAGGATATCATTACTCATGTATTAATAACCTGGGTTTGGCTCAATCTTAATCTCTACTATAAGCCCAAAGTAGGTGATGTCATCCTCTTATCCCCAAACTCAGAGCTTACCAAGCATCTCCTGTACAAACACGTCTGACGGAACGCCCTTATGGTACAGATTCCAATGTTTAGATCACTTCTGGTTCACCTCAGTTCCCTTCATCTGCATCAGCATCTTCACTTCCTCCTCACAGCAGCGGCAGCTGGAGTCCTGAGAGAATGTGCATTGTTGGCATGAACACTGCTCTGTCGAGGACCCCACCGCCTCAGACCTGTGGGAATAGCAAGGCACTCCCCCTGGTCCAGTGCACGCTGTACATTAATCACAGACAGGGGTAGCCTGAGACACTACTGCTATTGAGACTAGCTAACACTCTCCTGTGCTGAGCTTCTCGGCTGCTTGTGCATCCCAGAGCACGCGGCCCACTCCAACCTAGCTTTTCTGTGGGTCACTCATTAGCTCTTCCTCTGTTGTCCCAGTCAGGTGGATCCCAAAGCCGTGCAGGCCACTGAGATTCACTTTGCTTATCATGAGACTCAAAGAAGATTCTGTTTGTGAAAAGCTACTTGAGTACTTGGAATAGGACTCAGTACTCAGCAAATAGTACTTACTGTCCATGATTCAGTTGTGAATGATTAGGCTTGCACCTAACTCAAGCCCGGTTATTATTTCATTGAGTTTTGTCTCCTCTTTCTGAAGGACTCTTCAACTCCTCAGGTGGGTCTAAAAAAAAAAACAAAAACAAAAAAACAAAAAAACAAAAAAAAACCCCTGAATTCCTGTTACTTATGGATGTCCAAGTCAGCAAACCCAGCATACTCAGATTCGAAACAACATACAGCATCAAATAAAAGGCTGGTTTTGCGTGTAGTCTTTGGAGTTCTTAACTACTTAGCAATAGGCCAACTTTCTGAATCTTCTGGCATTCTAAGTCCCGCTCTTCCCTTCTCCACAAACCCCAAATCTCAGAGTCTCCCTCACAGAGCTCCCATTGCTCATCCAGGTAGTGCCAGCCCACTCTCTTCGCTCCTTACAAATCCCATTAGAGCAGGAACTGCTCTGAGCCATGCTTTGTACCACCCATGCCTCCTCAGCCGTGTTTTGTAGACCACCCACGTTTCCTCAGACGGTCTATTATTTTTACTCTCATTAATGATGGTATACAGCTTCTGGTCCCATCTTACAATCACCGCCATCAAGTTAAGCATCCTGAATCAGGAGAGGCTCCTGAGAGTTTCCCCATAGACACCTGGCCACGAGTTGGCTCAAGTCGTAGGCTGCTGTTCTCCCTCCTGCTCACACTGTTTGGTCTTGCTGGTACATGCCATCTCACAGATGGGACAGCACACGGCTTGTTCGTTACCCTCTTCCTCCTCGGTCGATTCCCTCAGAGGCCTTAAAACCCCGCCTTGGTCTCACTGGGTCCTTTTACTACAGTTGCGTCTTACTAGGTTTTGTTTTGCCTTTTCCTCCCTCGTGTTACTCAACACTTTAACTGTTCCCTTTTCTCCTCATCTCATCCCTGTAAAGAGACAATTCATGAATATGGGGGTTCCATTTTGTTACCAAGAGCTGACTTACATCGCTGGTAGCAGGTTAGATGTCGTAAGCCAAAACTCCCTTGATTTCCTACCCAGTGCTCCACAAACCAGCTTCATGAGAAGTCATCGTCTTAGGACTTTATATTGTCTTTGTCAGGGGAAGTCCCCACTAACCTAATAGAAGCGATGAAAGGCAGTTACTAACACAAGATTTTACTCTTCGTGGAGAGGATTAGTTAAGTCTGACATGGTTATTCTAGGAATATTTAAGACACTATGCTGTAACGGTTGACAAAAGAATGCTACAGTTTAATAAGTTAAAACACACTCAGCGGTGGTGGCACATGCCTTTAATCCCAGCACTTGGGAGGCAGAGGCAGGTGGATTTCTGAGTTCGAGGCCAGCCTGGTCTACAGAGTGAGTTCCAGGACAGCCAGGACTACACAGAGAAACCCTGTCTCGAAAAAACAAAAAAACAAAAAAACAAAAAAACAAAAAAACAAAAAAACAAAAAAAAAAAAAAAAACAAAAAAAAACCAAACAAACAAAAAAAAAAACAATTAAAACACTGAAAAGCTTAGGCAACTTTGGTGCTGTAATGAAACACATACTCTTCTTGAAAAAGCTGAGATGTGTTATAGTTGATAACATTTATACAAAAAGATTGAACATAAACCTTGAGAGAATAAAAGCTGCAGGACCCATTACTCCTTGGAACACATTTGATAAATATACCAAAATCAGGAGCACTATCGAAGTTTTCTTCCAACTCAGATATACTGTCATTTTGTCTAGTGTCTGTATTTCTTTTATATAGACTTTCTTTGTTTTTAATTATGTGTATGCATAAAAAATGTATGCATGTGAATTCAGATGCCCATGGAGTCTGGGAGAGGGCATTGGATTCCCTGGAGCTAGAGTTATAGGAGGGTGTGGGTACACACATGTGCACACACACACATATACATGCACACACATGTATACACACACATACATGTGTACATACACATGCACACACATGTATACACACACGAACACATATACATGCATGCACACAATACACAAGTGCTGGTAAACAAATTCAAATCCTGTGTAAGAGCAGCAACCCTTCTAACTGCTGAGACATCTTCCCAACCTCTAGTGTCCTATTCTTTACAAGAAAAAAAAATGCCCTGAAGATGAGGAGACAGAGGAGACAGCTATTTGTCTTTGTGAGCACTCTACTGAGTTTGAGTAGGCCAAGATATTCCTCAGTCTGAATGTAGGAGACACAGAGACTAAGTTACACTGCCACTAACACGTGGGAAAAATTAAAACTTTGCAAAGAAAGTGCAAGAAGATGACATCAGATTCTTTCCCGTTAGTATGATGTAATACGAATCCTTGTATGTTATCAACTTTTAGCAAAGTAATATCTGTGAATGGTTTTAATAACTATTCTGGAAAAACTATTAAAATCCCCTGCTGGGTTACCAAGGTATAAATCATTCTGGTGATGAATGGCATGGTGAATGACTGACATTGCATTAAGTAAACGCGGCTAGAGACCAGCATCAAAATTGACAGTCAGGATCACAAAGAACTCACAGAAATCTTGTGAAGTTTGGCACCTTTGCAGTCCACAGAGTACTAATGGACTGAGCCTTCTCATCACGTCTTCGGTGGTCAGGGAGAACTGAGGCTTTATCTAAGTTATCCAGGCTATGTTTGAGCCTTCTCACTGACAAACAGAGTACTGCTTACAACCCAGAATGGCGCTCTAAAGCTGACTTCTGAAAATACTAAGGTTGATATGTTATACAGGAGAAATTTTGAGCATGAAAGCAGAGGAAGAACAACGTAGGGAAGGGAGGGGACCCATCTGTGGGGGAGCATCGAGCAGGGCAGGCAGGGGGAGGGTGACTGGAACACAGTATAATGACATATAGGAATGACATACCATAAGAAACCTATTGCTTTGTGTGCTAACTTCAAATATTAACAAAGCACATACACAAAGAAATTATCAATAAGTCTTGACCTGTCTTCCTTGTCTTTTAACTACTGAATGTGTGTTAACTGTTGGAGAGTTTTTAAGTATGAGAAGCAAATTAAAATACAAAGCACAAACTGCTCTCGAAGGTTTCTTTTTAACACACACACACACACACACACACACACACGTTACAAAAACTAGTATGCATTTAGGCTTACTAATGTGTGAGTCTACCTTCCAGCTGATTCTGAATCTCTGCCATGCTCTGAATCTTTTCTGCTCTCCTGTCTTTGTACAGTTCTTTCTGCTCCTTACACACTGGGTCTGAGTCTTCACGAATGTCTTTAGGGCCCTTTGTTGCTACCTTTTCTCTATGCAGATGAATTACTTCACTTATTAATAAACCTGAAGTCACTGTTCACTGTCCCCTGGACTTCTCATCCACTCACAAGCGTTTCTCCCTGGACAAACAGATGCCTGTCCTTATCTGCACGGCCGACGACTACACCTGGGTCATCGACCTGGCTTCCCCATCTCTTCCGACTCTTGCTGCCACCTCTCACCTTCTCATCATGGGGAGCTCTTCTTCCTTACCTACTGCTGTATTTTTAGACTACAATTAGTTGCCTGTTAAGAAATAAACTTCCAGGCTGGAGAGATGGCTCAGTGATTGAGAGCACTGGCTGATCTTCCAGAGGTCCTGAGTTCAATTCCCAGAAACCACATGGTGGCTCACAACCATCTCTAATGGGATAAAATGCCCTCTTCTGGTGTGTCTGAAGACAGTTACTGTGTACTCAAATATATAAAATAAATAAATAAATCTTTTTTAAAAAAAGTAAAGAAACTTTCTCAATCTATATTCCAAATAATACCGCCTGCTCTTTTCCCTTTTCTTACAGACTTCTTTTCAAATGTTTTATTTACTTTTTCAAAGGACACTGTCTTCCTTAGGGTTTTATGGAGGTGAAGAGGCACCATGACCATGGCAACTCTTAGAAAAGAAAACATTTCATTGGGCTGGCTTCTAGTTCAGAGTCTCAGTCCATTATCATCATGGCAGGAAGCAAGGCAGCATGCAGGCAGACATGGTGCTGGAGAGGTAGCTGAGAGTTCTGCATCTGGATCCGCAGGCAGCAGGAAATGAAAGTCACACTGGCCGGGGCTTGAGCATCTGAGACCTCAAAGTCTACCCCCATAGTGAGACACTTCCATCAACAAAGACACACCTACTCGAGAAAGGCCACACCTCCTACTAGTGCCACTCCCTATGGGGGGCACCATTTTTATTCAAACCATCAGACACACTCATTTTCACTGCAACAGCATTTCTTTCTAAATCACTATGCGCATGACATCACTTCAAAGTTGCTCCTGACTGTGCTGCTCCACTGAGCTAAGAGGTTCGCCCAGGTCTAAGTGTCAAATTCAAAGCTACATACTCTGTCCTTTGTGTCTCCGAGGCATCTGATGATGACTTTTCTTCTCTCGCTCTTTTGAAATTCTCCATTCCCTTTTAATCTGTTGTACCTCATTCTCTTTTGTTGATTTGAAGTTCCTTCTTTCTATTTTCTTAGTGGAAAAGACAGTAGCTTAGGTTACTGTTATGGTTTGTATATTCTTGGCCCAGGGAGTGGCACTATTAGGAGGTGTGGCCTTGTTGGAGTAGGTGTGTCACTGTAGGTGTGGGCTTTAAGACCCTCATCCTAGCTGCCTGGAAGCCAGTCTTCCACTAGCAGCCTTCAGATGAAGATGTAGAACTCTCAGCTCCTCCTGCACCCTGCCTGCCTGGATGCTGGCATGCTCCCACCTTGATGATAATGGACTGAACCTCTGAACCTGTAAGCCAGCCCCAATTACATGTTGCCCTTATAAGAGTTGCCTTGGTCATGGTGTCTCTTCACAACAGTAAAACGCTAACTAAGACAGTTACTGTGAGGGAATTTATTCTGCCAAAATTTCCTTTGGCAAAGCCATCAGGACACTGACATATGTGACTTACAAGGACATGAGGTCATACTAAACGTTATTTCTTTTTATCATATGTTTTTTAAGAGTTTTTTTTTTAAATATTTTCACATTATTCTTAGAACTTCTAGCACAAAAAAGTAGTCAATAAATATTTTATTGAGAAATAATTCACGTGATACTGAATTTTCTCCTTCATACAAATCATTTTCAGTGTATTCATAGTAGCACCATCATGTGCTTTTATAGCAGCTGGCCATTTCTAAGAGAAACCTTTCACCCATTAGCACTCTCTCCTTCCTCCCTCCCCCACACTGGGAACCACTATTCTGTTTTTGTGTCCATGAGTTTGTCTGTTTCCTAGTAGAGGGTCACCACTAGTCCTTGGGAAGGTCATGGTGGTGCCAAAGGCTCCTGTTCACGATTAATTGGTGGATTTTGATTGATTAAGTTTAATTTTTGTTTAACATTTACATTGACTTTATGTCTGTTGGCATAGGAGCCCAAGACATCAGAGTCTAATGGACTAGCAATTAAGAAATTAATACTTCCCAATCATCTTACAATAGCCTTAGTTAATGGAGTCAGCATCATATTTGGTTTCCCTTTCAAACAATATCGACATTGATTTTGTAATCATCAGAGGTGAAGATTCTTTTATTTTTATTCTGCATTTTACCCCAAGGAATAGAAAGGTGAGGCAGAATAAAGAAATTACAGAAACAAGTATCAATTCATACACACACTCACACACACACATACACACACACCACATACACACACTCACATACATATACCACATACACACACCACACATACACACACACTCACACATACTACATACACACACACTCACATACACATACTCACACACCACACATACGCACTCACACACATACACATACACATACCACACACACACACTCACACAACACACATACACACTCACACACATACCACATATATACACACCACACACACACACCACATACACACAAAACAATGTAGCAATTTAGTAGGAAAAGTTTGAAACGAAGTAACAGCACCTCTAGAGATTACCATGACACACAGTATCGTCCTTCATATCATCACAGACCTGAAAGAAGCATTTGCTTTTTTTTCTTTACCACATAAAGATTCAGCAAAGGGATTTAGCAGCTTGCCTTATAACTCAGCCCAATGTCAGTGGCTTTCAATCAAATCCCCACTTGTTTAAAGATGGCTTTTCCTTCTACATAATTTAAAGATTTAAATTCACATGTTTATCTTGTGTCTCCTTGATAACAGATGGAGAAAAGGCCTGAACTTTCTTTTCCTTAGATGTAATTACTGTTTCCCTAAGCATTAATTTCTCCAGGAAAATCTTCTCAGCTAATATCGCTGTAATTTTTTTCACAGATGCTTCTGTTTGTGAAGAAACAAAAAGCTAGCAGGGCAGCCCCATGAAGACCTGGCGGTGTAGCGTCTCAGGTAATCACTTAACATTCTCCAGGAGTTCATCTCAGACAGACAACTTGGGTTTTATTCTTTCTGAATTTATTTCAGCAGTGCCTAGAGTATCCCATTGAGGGGAGGCTGAAGTCTCCAGAGTGCAAGGGAAAACTTACTGTGACAATATTTGCTTGTTTCTCTTTCACTATGGAAAGAGTTGGGTGTTTTTATTAATTACTTTTAAAGTTAGCATATAATAAAATGCATTTCCTATGGCATGTATACACATACATCACTGTGCCTCATTCATACTTGTCGCCCATTCTGCTCCTCGGTCCTCTCCCTTCTCCTGACCTCCTTCCTCTCCACAGTGGTCCTGTTCTACTTTTCTGTCATGTTGAATCCTTGCCTAGCATTTGTATGAGGGTTTCTCTGCCTTTGTGAGGTGAGTTTGATAGTGTTTCTCCCTCGTTTATTTTATTGAATATCAAAGTACCACTGCTATTCTTTTCTAAAGTCAGTGAATCCACAATTCTTTGTTCATCTTCTTGTTTCTTTCCTCTTTATGTTCACTGTTTATTTTTAAAGGTAGTGCCTTAGGGTTTTACTGCTGTGAACAGACACCATGACCAAGACAACTCTCATAAGAACAACATTTAATTGGGGCTGGCTTACAGGTTCAGAGGTTCAGTCCATTATCATCAAGGCAGAAATATGAGATCTACATCTTCATCTGAAGGTTGCTAGCAACAGACTGGCTTCCCGGCAGCTAGAATAAGGGCCTTTTGGCCCACATCAACAAGACCACACCTACTCCAACAGGGCCACACCTTCTAATAGTGCCACTCTCTGGGCCAAGCATATACAAACCATCACATGTACTTAAATTTTTCTTTTTTTCATTTTAATCATTTCAGTGTCTTTGGGTTCAATCGTTGGGAACTGTTGATCCTAGAGGCATCATGTGGTGCTGTTTCTTTCTGTTCCTCAGGCTTCTGTATTGCAGTTTTCGCAGATGTTGGTTTGTATACGTTGGTAAGTATATGTCTCCCGATTTTATTTGAGAATCTTTTTTATGTATTTATTTATTTTGAGACACAGTCTTACCACAGAGCACTGACTGGGCTGGAGCTTGCTGTGTAGACTAGACTGGCCTCAAACTTAAGGGCTGGATTAAAAGCTTATGCCACCACACCCAGCCTGAGAATCCTCTTAATGGGGAATCCCCAGTACAACTGAGAAAGAAAATTACTGTCACAACAATACCACTAAACCAAACAAGATATAGAAATACATTTAAGAGTGATTAATATCAACTAATACAATGACTATAGAATAACAAAAGGTAAAAAAAAAAATTGTAAAGAATGCCATGAAATTAAGAATCACTTAAGACAAATATAGAAAATTAAATGAATGCCATAAAGGAAGAGGCAGGGACAGGGAAAGAAAAAGGAGCGACCAGGATAAATAAAACAAAGGATAAAAGCATGGAGAGAATGTTGGAAAGAGAAGAGCAAGAGAATAAAACATCAGGTTACCCACTAATTGAAAAATGTATGCACAGGGACTGGAGAGATGGTTCAATATTTACAAGTGCTTTTCCAGAGGACCGAGGTTCAATCCTAGCATCCACAGGTCGGCTCTCAAACGTCTGTAGTTCCAGTTCCAGGGGATCCGATGCCCACCTCTGGCCTCCATGAACACCGACTATTCTTCCAGAGGTCCTGAGTTCAATTCCCAGCAACCACATGGTGACTCACAACCATCTGTAATGGGGTCTGGTGCCCTTTTCTGGTGTGTCTGAAGAGAGCAATGGTGGTGTACTCATATGTATTAAATAAATAAATAAATAAATAAATAAATAAATAAATAAATAAATAAATACATCTTTTAAAAGAAAAGGTCTAGGCCTAAAGGGATTCATGAAAAAAATGCATATACAAAATTCAATAAATGGAAGAAAGAGAATAAAAATAAAAATGTAAAAACTTTTAAAAGGACAACATCAAAGCACATTGGAGGAAAGTGGAACTAAAGCAACAGGAAGGAGTGAAGTGATGGAGAAACTTCTTTCTGGGTCCTTTAACATTAGTATCTTCCTCGCGTAGGCACGGTGGACACGTGAGCTGAACCTGGAGCTTCTTGTCTTTCCTATCAGGTAGGCTGGGTTTGACCTTGTGACTGAACAAGTGATAAACACTCAATAGAGCTGTTTTCCCCTTAGTAGCTTCCGGCCTTTGTGTACCAGAAGCCTTGCCGGCTAGAACTAGCTCTGTGGTATGTGGGCTGGGCAGGTTCTCCAGATGACCCCAGACTCTCGCTGCGATGCCCTGGGGTAGCTTCTGTTCTAGACCATGCAGAAAGCACAGTGCTGAGATCTGTACGGGCAGACCAGCCTTCTCTCTCAAAACACGCTCTGCCTTAAACCATCTTCAGCATGATAACAAATAAAAACTACATGGATTCTTCCAAAAATGGGTGTAGGTTTCTATCCTTGATTATTGCAACAGTTTCAAAAAAAATCATCTGTCAGCAACAACTTAATAGAAGCAAACACACATATATCTTAAATTTTTATCTTATTTACTTATTTGGGTTTTTTTTTTTTTTTTTTTTTAACGTATGGGTGTTTTGCCTGCAGATATGTCTGTGTCATGTACATGAAGTGTCCATGGAAGCCAATAGGAGGCATCGGATTCCCTGGGACTGGAGTTACAGATGGTTGTGAACTGTCATGTAGTTGTGCTGGAAATTGACCCTTAGTCTCTGGAGGAGCAGCCAGCGTTCTTAATCTCTGAACCATCTCTCCAGCCCCAAATCTTAACATTGTAAATGTTCCTGCGTAGATGAATATAGAAGAGTTGCTTGTGGCTCCCAATAGCATTTCTGGGACACCTTACACTGTGCGGTTCAAAAAGCAGAGAAAGGCAGCAGGGCGAACAGATGCTGCAAACGGAAGAAAACAGGGACAGATGGCCAGATCTGTGTTAGAGCCCACCGATCCACGATCCACGGTGAAAGCAGGACTGTAGTCATTCAGCGCATGCGCATAGTGAAACAGGAAAAAGTCTCCACTATTTGCTGATGGATTTCACGATTCTTCTCTATGCAGCACAACTAGTTTATTTGCACGATGTTTCCTGAAAGGAAACAAAAGGATTTGACATTTTCTCTTCACCACCTGATTTTCATGTTTCCAGGGAAAAGGTCTTCATTAGATCATTTATCCTCATATATGCTTTAAGGGTTTTTGCATTGGTTCAAAACTTGAACATGGCGGTTACTAAGAATTCAGGAATCACTTGTGGTGGTTAATCTTCACTGTTGACTTGATAGGATTTAGAATCAGCATGATAACACACATCGAGTGTCTGTGTGAAGAGTTTAACGGAGCAGGGAAGACGCACGCGGTATGTGGATGGATGGCATCATCCCATGGGTTGGACCACTCGGAGGAATTAAAAGGAGAAAGTGGGTAGAGCGTCAGCACCGCCATTTCTACTTCTGAGACCTGTCTAGGGGGAGGGGGAGACAGTTTTAAAAAACAAACAAACAGCTGTAAGGTGTGGCCGGCATATCACCGCTCTGGGGAACAAACACAGGAGGATGTCTGGGGGTTTGACATGCAGCTAGCCTTGCCAAATAGGTGAGCTATAGTCTCATTGACTAACCTTAGCTAAGAAAAACTCTAAAGTGGAGAACAATTAGACACAGAATTCTTGTGATGATATGTGTGCTTATGTGTGTGCATGTATATGCATGTGTGAGCACATGCCTCTGTGTGTGTGTGTGTGTGTGTGTGTGTGTGTGTTTCCATGTATTTGCAAATACAAACCCAGAAAAGAATGTTACGTGTCTTCCTGTATCATTTTCCACCTTATTTTTTTGAGACTGAGCCTGGAACTCAATGTTTTGGGTAGATTTGCTGGACAGTGAACTCCTAGAATCCACCTGGTTCTGCCCCCCAGTATAGGGTTACTGGCACATCGGACACGCCTGACTTTTATGAGTGTGATGGGGATTCGAACTCCGGTCTTCACACTTGCAAAGCAAACGCTCTTTCTCTTCGTGACATCCTCCCAGCACCATGATAGTTAACTTGACTCTTATATTCATCTGTAGTCTGAGGTAACGGTCTGATTTCATCTCTTCACAAATGATTCACAAAATATCCTCCTAATAGTTTCTAAATTAATTTATATACCACCTTGTTGTAAACGATGCTCAGAAGTGTGCCCTTATGGATGAATATTCTAATTAGGTTTCCTTCTGGTTAATAGTTCTTTTAAAAGTGTAACACTTTTGGGAGACACACACGCATCCATCCTAGAGATGTCCACCCCCCCCTCTGATTTTCTTCCTCTCACCTAGCCCTCTCTGCTTTCCCCTCCCCCTCTCCCAT
This sequence comes from Rhabdomys pumilio, assembly GCA_030674055.1. Taxonomy (NCBI): domain Eukaryota; kingdom Metazoa; phylum Chordata; class Mammalia; order Rodentia; family Muridae; genus Rhabdomys; species Rhabdomys pumilio. Next base: position 17,837 of record JANHMN010000503.1, read on the forward strand.
CCAGTTCCCTCCCTCAATCCACTTCCAATGTCTATTTTATTCCCCTTCTGTGTGAGATTCAAGCATCCCCCTTGGACTCTCCTCGTTACTTAGCTTTTTTGGGTCTGTGAATTTTAGCATGTTTATTCTGTACATTGTGGCTACTATCACTTGAAAGTGAGTACATACCATGCATGTCCTTTTGGGTCTGGGTTACCTCACTCAGGATGATATTTTCTCGTTCCATCCATTCACCTGCAAATGTCACGATGTCTTTGTTTTTAATAGCTGAATAGTATTCCATTGTGTAAATGAACCACATTTTTCTGTATCCGTTCTTTAGCCGAGGGACATCTAAGTTGTTTCCAGTTTCTGGCTATTATGAATAAAGCTGCTATGAACATAGTTGAGCAAGTGTCCCTGTAAGTACAGTGGGACATCTTTTGGGTATATCCCCGGGAGTGGTATCACCGGTCTTGAAGTAGAATTATTCCCAATTTTCTGAGAGACCCACCCCCAAATTGATTTCCAAAGTGGTTGTACAAGTTTGCACTCCCACCAGCGATGGAGGAGTGTCCCCCTCGCTCCATGTCCCTGTGCTGTCACTTGAGGTTTTGATCTTAGCCATTCTGATCGGTACAAGGTAGAATTGCAGAGTCACTTTGATTTGCATTTCCCCGATGACGCTGAATATTTCTTTACTATTTCTTGACCATTAGAGATTCCTCGGGTGTGAATTCTCTGTTTCACTCTCTACTGCATTTTTAATTGGGTTATTTGGTTCGTTGATGTTTAGTTTCTTGAGTTCTTTATTTATTTTGGATATTAGCCCACTGCTGGATGTAAAGTTGGTTAAGATCTTTTCCCATTCTGTAGGCTGCCATTTTGTCCTGTTGACACTGTCCTTTGCCTTACAGAAGGTTTTTAGTTTCATGAGGTCCCATTTACTAATTGTTGATCTCAGAGCCTGAGCCACTGACTTTCTGTTCGGGAAGTTGTCTCCTGTAACGATGAGCTCAAGCCTATTCCCCACTTTCTCCTATTCGATTCAATGTATCCATTTTTATGTTGAGGGCTCGGATCCAGTTGTGTTAGAGTTCTGTGCAGAGTGATAGATATGCTTGCAGACAGGAGCCTAACTGTCCTCTGAGAGGCTTCATCCAGCAGCTGAAGGAAGCAGATACAGAGACCCACAGCTAAACATTAGACAGAGCTCAGGGAGTCTTGTGAAAGAATGGGGAAAAGGATTGAGGGAGCCAGAGGAGTCAAGGACACCACAAGACCACAAGAAGACCTGCTGAGAGAACTAACCTGGGTCCATGGGAATTCTAGGAGACTAAACCACTAACCAAAGAGCATTCAGGGTCTGAATATATATATATGTGTGTGTGTGTGTGTGTGTGTGTGTGTGTGTGTGTGTGTGTGTGTCTGT
>JANHMN010000504.1:0-19244 GCA_030674055.1 Rhabdomys pumilio
CACACACACACACACACACACACACACACACACACACACACACACACACTAAGTATCTCCTCTCATGTTATCATGACATCTTGGGCATACTTCATCCTAGCATTTGAAGATGTTGTGTGCAGAGATAGTTTGTGAATGAAGACTCAAGTCTTCATTCATGTGATGATAACATACTGTTCTGTTTGGAGACTCCCAGCACATTGCAGTGGAGACTAAGGAAACTAACAGCAAAAGCAGACGAGATAAAAGCAGAAACAAATACCAACTATGACCTAGTCCTTCTAGGGTCAGATGCACGACACACCTGGCTTGTCCAGACATTGTCATGTTTTTGGTTTAAGAAAGATAATTTAAGGTGATCAGCCTCGGGCATGTTAGTTTCTTGTTCCGTTCTCAGTCTCTGGATGGAAGGTTCCACTAAGAGATAAAGAAAACAAAATCATCAGGAACTCCAAAGAATCACTACTGCTGGGCGGTGGTGGCGCACGCCTTTGATCCCAGCACTTGGGAGGCAGAGGCAGGCGGATTTCTGAGTTCGAGGCCAGCCTGGTCTACAGAGTGAGTTCCAAACAGCCAGTGCTACACAGAGAAACCCTGTCTCGAAAAAACAAAAACAAAAACAAAAACAAAACAAAAAAAGAATCACTACTAAGGAGAGAAGGATTTAGGAAAAGTACGATTTAAAAACTAGTCCTATTGTTAATAACACCTTATTTATGCAGATCACTGTAAATCAATGGTTCTCAACTTGTGCGTCTCAACCCCTTTAGGGACACAGATTGGAAATCCTGCTTATCAGGTATTTCATTACGATTCCTAATGGCAGCACAATTACAGTTATGAAGTAGCGATGAAACGATCTTATGGCTGTCAGTCACCCCAACACGAGAAACTGTATTAAAGGGTCAAAGGATCAGGAAGGTTGAGAACCACTGATCTAATGCAAGTACTTTATTGAATTAATATGCTTTTGCTTTGATCATGAAATACAGATATCATATTATTAGTTCCTTTATTATATTTCCTAGAGAATGTGGCCTTGGACTGTCTAAAGATAAATTGATAGATTATATTTTATAACAACGATTGTTATTATAGCCTTGGGAACTAATGTGCTGTATTACTCAGCTTTCATCAAGAGAACGTCAAAGGAAAGAGAAATGTCATTGTGTACATTTCTAAAAATATAAAATGCACTCACCTATTTTGGGGGCCTTAATTTAATCAATTTAAAAATACTTGTTGTTGGCGTCGTTCTGTGTGTACCCGCTGTGGGGGCAGGGCACAGTGGTTTGTAAGAGAGGTCAAAGGGCAGCTTTGTGGAGCTGGTTGTCTCCTTCCAGGTGGGTTCCAGGGATCGAGCAGGCCTGTGTGGCAAGCACTTTTATCCACTTAACTATCACACCAGCCTTTTAACTGGAGCAAACATAGGATAAAATAATGACTCTTTTTGTTTTTTGTTTTGTTTGTTTTTTTAAAAAATGAACTGTTTCACACTATCTTTTGGCTGTGGGGTTTTCTTGTTTGCATGTATATTTTTACAGGGCTGGTGAAATGGCTCAGTGGGTAAAGGTGCTTACCACCAAGTTTGATGAACTGAGTGAGATCAGTCAAGGAGAGAACTCAGACCTCCAAGTTCTCTTCTGACCTCCACATGCTTGCTAAGGTATGTGTATGTGTACGGTCTCTGTCTCTGTCTGTCTGTCTGTCTCTCTCTGTGTATGTCTTTCTCTCTCTCTCTCATACACACAATAAATAAATTAGTAAGTATGAAATCTTAAAATACGTATTTACAACAGATGATTTTTCATATCTGAAAATGTCACAGATAACTTATATTCTATCATGAAGTCTACTCTAGTTGATAAAAATACAAAAATACAAGAAATGTAAGATCTTACAAGACATAGTCTTAAAAAACTAAGATACATAAAAGTTTTGACAGTAAAATTAGAGGAGTAAATTATTTCACTTTCTGAGATTTCATTAAAATATATAAACAATGTATTGGAAGAAACAGCATGCAGATAGCATCTTAAATGTACTTGGCTTGCTAATACAAGATACCAAAACAACGAGAACATTTAAATCTAGAGAAGAGAAACGAAACAACATACACAGATACTGTCTTTGTTTCATCTTTTGAGGCAAGGTATCTCTATGCAGCCAAGGCCGATTGAAAACTCGTAAGCCTCTTGCCTCAGCCTCCTGAATTCTGGGATTACAGACATGCATCATCATGCCTGTCTAGATATGCTTCATTCATTAGCAGAAGATAGTCAAGGGCTTGTGAAAACAAGCATTTCTAACGGAGGTTAAATGTTTACACCGCATCCTCATGTCGGACAGACAACTTAATGCAATAAGGCTTTTCTGTTGGTGGTGGAGATGGTTTTTGTTTTTGAACAGTTTTATGTATCCTAACCTGGTTGCTACCTTGCTACATAATCAAGTTTAACCTTGAACTCCTGACCTCATTAACTCCATCTCCTTAATCGTGGTACTATGGTTGTGTGATACCATTCCTGGCTCTTTCAAGAACTTTAAAAACTATTTATAGTGAAGAGTCACACTTTTCCAGGTATGTGCCTGTAGTCTCAGAATTCAGAGGGAGGTTGAGGCAAGAAAATCTCTTGAGCCCAGGAGTTCAAGTCACCCTGGGTGAAAAACAAAAGTGAATGCAATAGAGCGTGGAGTTCTTGGACCTTGTAACCCTCCAAATCCTGGCAACCATCTACAGATACAGTAACATTTCCAAAGCAAGGTGGCATTCTCCTTGAACCTTGTAAGCCAAGGTTCAAATCACAGCAATAATCTAGATACAGTAATGTTTCCCAGGCAAGGATTTTATTCTTCTCTGAGGTTCAGCTCAAAACAGAGAAGATGGAATCCTATTCAAGGTAGAAGCAGGGGCTCTGTGAATCCTGAAGGAAACTTGAGGCCCCCTGGGACTAGCCCAGAAACTAACTGCTCATCTCATCCGTCAGGATCTGACTTTCAGGAAATCACACTTCCTAGTGTGCCTATGTTCACACACAGCCTGCCAGTGTGGCCTCTCGTGCCTCCCAGATTCATACTGTTTGCCAGAAACCCAAAGCCTGCCCTCCCACGTGCAGGAGAACCTCTGTACTGATATACATTCCAAAGATGTGTTTATCCAAGATTAAAATTTTATTTATTAGAGTAGCTATTTACCAATGATATTTAAAAACCATCAGTGCACAAATATGCTAATATATTTTTCTGTTATTTAAACAGGGAAAATTACATGTAAATAATTGAGCTTTAAAAGTCTGCTGAGTTAATAGGGAAAACAGGCTTATTTTTACTACCAAAACTTAGTGCTATGCCTAATGCAAGAAAAACTGATATGTGGCACTAAATTTCCTAAAAAGGTAAAATATTATTTCACTAGGTAAAAAAACCTATTATTGAATTTTAGAAAAATAATGAAAAGTAGTTAAGAATAATTATAGCTTCTTACTTTGATAGTACAAAACAGGTAAACTGTTTTTATTTTCTCTTAAGCCATTTCTTCTTTATTAAGTTCCTTGACACTTGAAGTCATATCTTTCTCATTTTTATGTATAGTACAATCACTGGATCTTAGTGTTTTTCTGAATGAATAGATAAGGGAATAGGACAAGAGGAATGAATGGATGGATGGAGGGAGGGAGATGGGGAGGGAGAGAGTAATAGATGGAGGGATGAATGGATAAATGGATGGATGGATAAATAGAAGGGTAGATAGGTAAATGGATACATGGATAAATAGATGGATGAATGAATATATAGATAAATGTATGTATGCATGTATATATGTTTGTATGGATAGATATATAGATAAATGAATGGATGAATAAATTGATGGATGGATGGATGGATGGATAAATGGATGGATGTGATGGAGGAAGAGGATAGAAGGGCTAGATGGATAAAGAATAATGAATGAATAGCTGAAGAACTGAGAAACTTTGGAGTAAGGTGAGTCATGGTGACTGATACTATAATGTGTTTGATAACATGTATGTACCACTCACCTCTCACTCACCACTCACCATGCCAAGTGTGTAATGCATGGCAAAGTCCAAGTGGTGGAGAAGAGCAATTTATAAGTATAATAACACAGTGTAGTGAACAATGTTTCCTCTCAGCTGTGTGTATATAATTTGCACCAATTGCACATGGCCTTGGAGTCTTGAAGTCTCCAGAGCTATTGGAAGGGGGAAGGGTAACTGAAGAGAGGCTTTTCCTCTAGGCTGGGTAAAGACTTTCCATTGCTACTGTTTTGGAGTAACCCGTGCTCCTGCCAGTAACCCCTTGCCCATGCTCTTTAAGTAAGAGTAAACCCCAGGGTACTGTTACTTCATCTGTCATTGGGATAAGAACATCCCTGTCTTACAAGAACAGGGATGACTTTGATATGTGTCTCCAGGGAAAGAACTCTCTCACAAGAGGTACCATGTTTGGAAGAGCCCACAGAAAGAAGGGAGCCATGAAGGACACACACACAGAACCTGCATATGGAGCGCAAGAGACATACATACACAGATACATGTGGGACCCAGGCCTTTACTGGGGCTCAGGTTGTTAGGTAAGTCAGTTTCCTACAGGAAATGCTAGCTGATGGAACTATAGCGAGAAAGTATGCGTCCTGTGGGCCCACACGCTGAGTGATGTGGTTACTGTGACTTATCTACACAGTCCAGGAAGCAGACCCAGGTCAGCAGAGTAGGTCAACGAACTTGTATCTAGCTGTTTCACAAGGACGTGTTTACCAGAAGGAAGTTCTAGAAGATGGGGGTTTGAACTGGCCACTTTGAGGTACCGGGAAATGGGGGAGCTGGAGATCCTGTTGTGGGTAACTAAGTCCTGCTTGGTAGGAGATGCCCAGGATACTCAGAATGGATGCAAGGCAACACTGTATCATAGGAACTCATTTCATATACTTACACAGCAGCTTAGGGGGAAAGAAGGAAAAACGAAGACCAAAGCACATACACTCAAATGCATCACACACACACACACACACACACACACACACACACACACACACACTACAAACTTCTGGTCTGTGTCTCATCTGGGTTCTCATTCTCAAGGAGATTGGCTGAAGGATTTTTTTTTATATGGTGTTAGCATTCTAAAAGCAAACATTTCACAGACTCCACAATGTCTAAGCACAGAGTCCCTGGCTGTTGCTTCCACTGAAGTATCTGTTAAAGCAAGTCACAAGCCCACCCCAGATTCAAAGATGTGGAGAAGGGTTTACCATCTTAAAGCAAAAACGTTGCAAAGTCACAGGAGCAAAATGGATTCCTATAAATGTAGGAGGAGCCTGTAGCTGTCTTTGTAAACGATCTAAGATATCTAGAGAAAGGCCTGTGTCTAAGACCTGAGAACAAAGACTCCTCCATGCAAGGAGCTACTCAATATATTTATGGTAGGATTTTGGAAGCAGATTGGACCACTGAGAGCTTAAATACAAAAAAGAATCGGGGATATTTTTAGACCAACTGACATTCTTTTCATTCTCCAAAACACTGCCAAATCTGAAACAGTCTAGGATTAGAAAACCGGTCAACTGTATTTAAGAATCAAACCCACTTCCCTGATATTTACTTTCTTTGCACGAAATGCTTTTCTGAAGCCCCTTCAGGCTGTTGACTTCCTCGCAGTACTCGAGGATTGTCAGATCAGCTTTTGCCTTCTGAATAAAACCTCCCCTGGACACCTAAATGAAACTATAATCTCCCACGGAACCATCACATGTTCTTCATGGAAATATCACCACCTGCCCGCCAGCATCTGTCCACTTGTTTATGGTTCCATCGCTATGGTGTAAGCTTCACTAAGTTCCAGATTCTACTTATCCGCTTAGTGCGGCTCTATCAGCTACAGCTCGGTAGCTTGAAAAGGTAGAGAGGGGACCCACAGATTCATGGTGCTGTCAGCCTCCATCAGAGAAGCTTCTATTTTCAGTGGATAGTAGTTATACAGAGATCATAACTGGTCGAAGCACTGAGGGTCATTGATTGATGAATACTCAGCCAGAAGTGGGGCGTGAATATCACCCTCTCCAAGGCTGAGAGAACATCACAGAAAAGGGAATAGAAAAAAATATATAAGAGCCCAAAGAAAGGCAGGAGTCCTGTGGGATGCTATCTTCTGTGGATAGCATGGTAGCTGCTCTCTTGAACCCTTAAGGGCCATGGTTACCTGAGCAAGACCTGCACACGACCGGGCCCATCAACATCCCATAATGGAAGGGAGAGGAATCTCATTACTCTCACCATTCCCCGATGATGTATAGGTGGCTAACAACTGCTGAGTGAGGAAGGAACATTTTCTTCAGCAGTATAGCCACTGGTAAATTGCTCACGTTCTGTAAAGAGCTCTTCACCCATGCTCATGTGAATAACCCCAATTAAACTCTTTGGCTCTCAGAAAAGAAAAAAAAAATTGCAAGGTGAGGAGGATATCATTACTCATGTATTAATAACCTGGGTTTGGCTCAATCTTAATCTCTACTATAAGCCCAAAGTAGGTGATGTCATCCTCTTATCCCCAAACTCAGAGCTTACCAAGCATCTCCTGTACAAACACGTCTGACGGAACGCCCTTATGGTACAGATTCCAATGTTTAGATCACTTCTGGTTCACCTCAGTTCCCTTCATCTGCATCAGCATCTTCACTTCCTCCTCACAGCAGCGGCAGCTGGAGTCCTGAGAGAATGTGCATTGTTGGCATGAACACTGCTCTGTCGAGGACCCCACCGCCTCAGACCTGTGGGAATAGCAAGGCACTCCCCCTGGTCCAGTGCACGCTGTACATTAATCACAGACAGGGGTAGCCTGAGACACTACTGCTATTGAGACTAGCTAACACTCTCCTGTGCTGAGCTTCTCGGCTGCTTGTGCATCCCAGAGCACGCGGCCCACTCCAACCTAGCTTTTCTGTGGGTCACTCATTAGCTCTTCCTCTGTTGTCCCAGTCAGGTGGATCCCAAAGCCGTGCAGGCCACTGAGATTCACTTTGCTTATCATGAGACTCAAAGAAGATTCTGTTTGTGAAAAGCTACTTGAGTACTTGGAATAGGACTCAGTACTCAGCAAATAGTACTTACTGTCCATGATTCAGTTGTGAATGATTAGGCTTGCACCTAACTCAAGCCCGGTTATTATTTCATTGAGTTTTGTCTCCTCTTTCTGAAGGACTCTTCAACTCCTCAGGTGGGTCTAAAAAAAAAAAACAAAAACAAAAAAACAAAAAAACAAAAAAAAACCCCTGAATTCCTGTTACTTATGGATGTCCAAGTCAGCAAACCCAGCATACTCAGATTCGAAACAACATACAGCATCAAATAAAAGGCTGGTTTTGCGTGTAGTCTTTGGAGTTCTTAACTACTTAGCAATAGGCCAACTTTCTGAATCTTCTGGCATTCTAAGTCCCGCTCTTCCCTTCTCCACAAACCCCAAATCTCAGAGTCTCCCTCACAGAGCTCCCATTGCTCATCCAGGTAGTGCCAGCCCACTCTCTTCGCTCCTTACAAATCCCATTAGAGCAGGAACTGCTCTGAGCCATGCTTTGTACCACCCATGCCTCCTCAGCCGTGTTTTGTAGACCACCCACGTTTCCTCAGACGGTCTATTATTTTTACTCTCATTAATGATGGTATACAGCTTCTGGTCCCATCTTACAATCACCGCCATCAAGTTAAGCATCCTGAATCAGGAGAGGCTCCTGAGAGTTTCCCCATAGACACCTGGCCACGAGTTGGCTCAAGTCGTAGGCTGCTGTTCTCCCTCCTGCTCACACTGTTTGGTCTTGCTGGTACATGCCATCTCACAGATGGGACAGCACACGGCTTGTTCGTTACCCTCTTCCTCCTCGGTCGATTCCCTCAGAGGCCTTAAAACCCCGCCTTGGTCTCACTGGGTCCTTTTACTACAGTTGCGTCTTACTAGGTTTTGTTTTGCCTTTTCCTCCCTCGTGTTACTCAACACTTTAACTGTTCCCTTTTCTCCTCATCTCATCCCTGTAAAGAGACAATTCATGAATATGGGGGTTCCATTTTGTTACCAAGAGCTGACTTACATCGCTGGTAGCAGGTTAGATGTCGTAAGCCAAAACTCCCTTGATTTCCTACCCAGTGCTCCACAAACCAGCTTCATGAGAAGTCATCGTCTTAGGACTTTATATTGTCTTTGTCAGGGGAAGTCCCCACTAACCTAATAGAAGCGATGAAAGGCAGTTACTAACACAAGATTTTACTCTTCGTGGAGAGGATTAGTTAAGTCTGACATGGTTATTCTAGGAATATTTAAGACACTATGCTGTAACGGTTGACAAAAGAATGCTACAGTTTAATAAGTTAAAACACACTCAGCGGTGGTGGCACATGCCTTTAATCCCAGCACTTGGGAGGCAGAGGCAGGTGGATTTCTGAGTTCGAGGCCAGCCTGGTCTACAGAGTGAGTTCCAGGACAGCCAGGACTACACAGAGAAACCCTGTCTCGAAAAAACAAAAAAACAAAAAAACAAAAAAACAAAAAAACAAAAAAACAAAAAAAAAAAAAAAAACAAAAAAAAACCAAACAAACAAAAAAAAAAACAATTAAAACACTGAAAAGCTTAGGCAACTTTGGTGCTGTAATGAAACACATACTCTTCTTGAAAAAGCTGAGATGTGTTATAGTTGATAACATTTATACAAAAAGATTGAACATAAACCTTGAGAGAATAAAAGCTGCAGGACCCATTACTCCTTGGAACACATTTGATAAATATACCAAAATCAGGAGCACTATCGAAGTTTTCTTCCAACTCAGATATACTGTCATTTTGTCTAGTGTCTGTATTTCTTTTATATAGACTTTCTTTGTTTTTAATTATGTGTATGCATAAAAAATGTATGCATGTGAATTCAGATGCCCATGGAGTCTGGGAGAGGGCATTGGATTCCCTGGAGCTAGAGTTATAGGAGGGTGTGGGTACACACATGTGCACACACACACATATACATGCACACACATGTATACACACACATACATGTGTACATACACATGCACACACATGTATACACACACGAACACATATACATGCATGCACACAATACACAAGTGCTGGTAAACAAATTCAAATCCTGTGTAAGAGCAGCAACCCTTCTAACTGCTGAGACATCTTCCCAACCTCTAGTGTCCTATTCTTTACAAGAAAAAAAAATGCCCTGAAGATGAGGAGACAGAGGAGACAGCTATTTGTCTTTGTGAGCACTCTACTGAGTTTGAGTAGGCCAAGATATTCCTCAGTCTGAATGTAGGAGACACAGAGACTAAGTTACACTGCCACTAACACGTGGGAAAAATTAAAACTTTGCAAAGAAAGTGCAAGAAGATGACATCAGATTCTTTCCCGTTAGTATGATGTAATACGAATCCTTGTATGTTATCAACTTTTAGCAAAGTAATATCTGTGAATGGTTTTAATAACTATTCTGGAAAAACTATTAAAATCCCCTGCTGGGTTACCAAGGTATAAATCATTCTGGTGATGAATGGCATGGTGAATGACTGACATTGCATTAAGTAAACGCGGCTAGAGACCAGCATCAAAATTGACAGTCAGGATCACAAAGAACTCACAGAAATCTTGTGAAGTTTGGCACCTTTGCAGTCCACAGAGTACTAATGGACTGAGCCTTCTCATCACGTCTTCGGTGGTCAGGGAGAACTGAGGCTTTATCTAAGTTATCCAGGCTATGTTTGAGCCTTCTCACTGACAAACAGAGTACTGCTTACAACCCAGAATGGCGCTCTAAAGCTGACTTCTGAAAATACTAAGGTTGATATGTTATACAGGAGAAATTTTGAGCATGAAAGCAGAGGAAGAACAACGTAGGGAAGGGAGGGGACCCATCTGTGGGGGAGCATCGAGCAGGGCAGGCAGGGGGAGGGTGACTGGAACACAGTATAATGACATATAGGAATGACATACCATAAGAAACCTATTGCTTTGTGTGCTAACTTCAAATATTAACAAAGCACATACACAAAGAAATTATCAATAAGTCTTGACCTGTCTTCCTTGTCTTTTAACTACTGAATGTGTGTTAACTGTTGGAGAGTTTTTAAGTATGAGAAGCAAATTAAAATACAAAGCACAAACTGCTCTCGAAGGTTTCTTTTTAACACACACACACACACACACACACACACACGTTACAAAAACTAGTATGCATTTAGGCTTACTAATGTGTGAGTCTACCTTCCAGCTGATTCTGAATCTCTGCCATGCTCTGAATCTTTTCTGCTCTCCTGTCTTTGTACAGTTCTTTCTGCTCCTTACACACTGGGTCTGAGTCTTCACGAATGTCTTTAGGGCCCTTTGTTGCTACCTTTTCTCTATGCAGATGAATTACTTCACTTATTAATAAACCTGAAGTCACTGTTCACTGTCCCCTGGACTTCTCATCCACTCACAAGCGTTTCTCCCTGGACAAACAGATGCCTGTCCTTATCTGCACGGCCGACGACTACACCTGGGTCATCGACCTGGCTTCCCCATCTCTTCCGACTCTTGCTGCCACCTCTCACCTTCTCATCATGGGGAGCTCTTCTTCCTTACCTACTGCTGTATTTTTAGACTACAATTAGTTGCCTGTTAAGAAATAAACTTCCAGGCTGGAGAGATGGCTCAGTGATTGAGAGCACTGGCTGATCTTCCAGAGGTCCTGAGTTCAATTCCCAGAAACCACATGGTGGCTCACAACCATCTCTAATGGGATAAAATGCCCTCTTCTGGTGTGTCTGAAGACAGTTACTGTGTACTCAAATATATAAAATAAATAAATAAATCTTTTTTAAAAAAAGTAAAGAAACTTTCTCAATCTATATTCCAAATAATACCGCCTGCTCTTTTCCCTTTTCTTACAGACTTCTTTTCAAATGTTTTATTTACTTTTTCAAAGGACACTGTCTTCCTTAGGGTTTTATGGAGGTGAAGAGGCACCATGACCATGGCAACTCTTAGAAAAGAAAACATTTCATTGGGCTGGCTTCTAGTTCAGAGTCTCAGTCCATTATCATCATGGCAGGAAGCAAGGCAGCATGCAGGCAGACATGGTGCTGGAGAGGTAGCTGAGAGTTCTGCATCTGGATCCGCAGGCAGCAGGAAATGAAAGTCACACTGGCCGGGGCTTGAGCATCTGAGACCTCAAAGTCTACCCCCATAGTGAGACACTTCCATCAACAAAGACACACCTACTCGAGAAAGGCCACACCTCCTACTAGTGCCACTCCCTATGGGGGGCACCATTTTTATTCAAACCATCAGACACACTCATTTTCACTGCAACAGCATTTCTTTCTAAATCACTATGCGCATGACATCACTTCAAAGTTGCTCCTGACTGTGCTGCTCCACTGAGCTAAGAGGTTCGCCCAGGTCTAAGTGTCAAATTCAAAGCTACATACTCTGTCCTTTGTGTCTCCGAGGCATCTGATGATGACTTTTCTTCTCTCGCTCTTTTGAAATTCTCCATTCCCTTTTAATCTGTTGTACCTCATTCTCTTTTGTTGATTTGAAGTTCCTTCTTTCTATTTTCTTAGTGGAAAAGACAGTAGCTTAGGTTACTGTTATGGTTTGTATATTCTTGGCCCAGGGAGTGGCACTATTAGGAGGTGTGGCCTTGTTGGAGTAGGTGTGTCACTGTAGGTGTGGGCTTTAAGACCCTCATCCTAGCTGCCTGGAAGCCAGTCTTCCACTAGCAGCCTTCAGATGAAGATGTAGAACTCTCAGCTCCTCCTGCACCCTGCCTGCCTGGATGCTGGCATGCTCCCACCTTGATGATAATGGACTGAACCTCTGAACCTGTAAGCCAGCCCCAATTACATGTTGCCCTTATAAGAGTTGCCTTGGTCATGGTGTCTCTTCACAACAGTAAAACGCTAACTAAGACAGTTACTGTGAGGGAATTTATTCTGCCAAAATTTCCTTTGGCAAAGCCATCAGGACACTGACATATGTGACTTACAAGGACATGAGGTCATACTAAACGTTATTTCTTTTTATCATATGTTTTTTAAGAGTTTTTTTTTTAAATATTTTCACATTATTCTTAGAACTTCTAGCACAAAAAAGTAGTCAATAAATATTTTATTGAGAAATAATTCACGTGATACTGAATTTTCTCCTTCATACAAATCATTTTCAGTGTATTCATAGTAGCACCATCATGTGCTTTTATAGCAGCTGGCCATTTCTAAGAGAAACCTTTCACCCATTAGCACTCTCTCCTTCCTCCCTCCCCCACACTGGGAACCACTATTCTGTTTTTGTGTCCATGAGTTTGTCTGTTTCCTAGTAGAGGGTCACCACTAGTCCTTGGGAAGGTCATGGTGGTGCCAAAGGCTCCTGTTCACGATTAATTGGTGGATTTTGATTGATTAAGTTTAATTTTTGTTTAACATTTACATTGACTTTATGTCTGTTGGCATAGGAGCCCAAGACATCAGAGTCTAATGGACTAGCAATTAAGAAATTAATACTTCCCAATCATCTTACAATAGCCTTAGTTAATGGAGTCAGCATCATATTTGGTTTCCCTTTCAAACAATATCGACATTGATTTTGTAATCATCAGAGGTGAAGATTCTTTTATTTTTATTCTGCCTCACCTTTCTATTCCTTGGGGTAAAATGCAGAATAAAGAAATTACAGAAACAAGTATCAATTCATACACACACTCACACACACACATACACACACACCACATACACACACTCACATACATATACCACATACACACACCACACATACACACACACTCACACATACTACATACACACACACTCACATACACATACTCACACACCACACATACGCACTCACACACATACACATACACATACCACACACACACACTCACACAACACACATACACACTCACACACATACCACATATATACACACCACACACACACACCACATACACACAAAACAATGTAGCAATTTAGTAGGAAAAGTTTGAAACGAAGTAACAGCACCTCTAGAGATTACCATGACACACAGTATCGTCCTTCATATCATCACAGACCTGAAAGAAGCATTTGCTTTTTTTTCTTTACCACATAAAGATTCAGCAAAGGGATTTAGCAGCTTGCCTTATAACTCAGCCCAATGTCAGTGGCTTTCAATCAAATCCCCACTTGTTTAAAGATGGCTTTTCCTTCTACATAATTTAAAGATTTAAATTCACATGTTTATCTTGTGTCTCCTTGATAACAGATGGAGAAAAGGCCTGAACTTTCTTTTCCTTAGATGTAATTACTGTTTCCCTAAGCATTAATTTCTCCAGGAAAATCTTCTCAGCTAATATCGCTGTAATTTTTTTCACAGATGCTTCTGTTTGTGAAGAAACAAAAAGCTAGCAGGGCAGCCCCATGAAGACCTGGCGGTGTAGCGTCTCAGGTAATCACTTAACATTCTCCAGGAGTTCATCTCAGACAGACAACTTGGGTTTTATTCTTTCTGAATTTATTTCAGCAGTGCCTAGAGTATCCCATTGAGGGGAGGCTGAAGTCTCCAGAGTGCAAGGGAAAACTTACTGTGACAATATTTGCTTGTTTCTCTTTCACTATGGAAAGAGTTGGGTGTTTTTATTAATTACTTTTAAAGTTAGCATATAATAAAATGCATTTCCTATGGCATGTATACACATACATCACTGTGCCTCATTCATACTTGTCGCCCATTCTGCTCCTCGGTCCTCTCCCTTCTCCTGACCTCCTTCCTCTCCACAGTGGTCCTGTTCTACTTTTCTGTCATGTTGAATCCTTGCCTAGCATTTGTATGAGGGTTTCTCTGCCTTTGTGAGGTGAGTTTGATAGTGTTTCTCCCTCGTTTATTTTATTGAATATCAAAGTACCACTGCTATTCTTTTCTAAAGTCAGTGAATCCACAATTCTTTGTTCATCTTCTTGTTTCTTTCCTCTTTATGTTCACTGTTTATTTTTAAAGGTAGTGCCTTAGGGTTTTACTGCTGTGAACAGACACCATGACCAAGACAACTCTCATAAGAACAACATTTAATTGGGGCTGGCTTACAGGTTCAGAGGTTCAGTCCATTATCATCAAGGCAGAAATATGAGATCTACATCTTCATCTGAAGGTTGCTAGCAACAGACTGGCTTCCCGGCAGCTAGAATAAGGGCCTTTTGGCCCACATCAACAAGACCACACCTACTCCAACAGGGCCACACCTTCTAATAGTGCCACTCTCTGGGCCAAGCATATACAAACCATCACATGTACTTAAATTTTTCTTTTTTTCATTTTAATCATTTCAGTGTCTTTGGGTTCAATCGTTGGGAACTGTTGATCCTAGAGGCATCATGTGGTGCTGTTTCTTTCTGTTCCTCAGGCTTCTGTATTGCAGTTTTCGCAGATGTTGGTTTGTATACGTTGGTAAGTATATGTCTCCCGATTTTATTTGAGAATCTTTTTTATGTATTTATTTATTTTGAGACACAGTCTTACCACAGAGCACTGACTGGGCTGGAGCTTGCTGTGTAGACTAGACTGGCCTCAAACTTAAGGGCTGGATTAAAAGCTTATGCCACCACACCCAGCCTGAGAATCCTCTTAATGGGGAATCCCCAGTACAACTGAGAAAGAAAATTACTGTCACAACAATACCACTAAACCAAACAAGATATAGAAATACATTTAAGAGTGATTAATATCAACTAATACAATGACTATAGAATAACAAAAGGTAAAAAAAAAAATTGTAAAGAATGCCATGAAATTAAGAATCACTTAAGACAAATATAGAAAATTAAATGAATGCCATAAAGGAAGAGGCAGGGACAGGGAAAGAAAAAGGAGCGACCAGGATAAATAAAACAAAGGATAAAAGCATGGAGAGAATGTTGGAAAGAGAAGAGCAAGAGAATAAAACATCAGGTTACCCACTAATTGAAAAATGTATGCACAGGGACTGGAGAGATGGTTCAATATTTACAAGTGCTTTTCCAGAGGACCGAGGTTCAATCCTAGCATCCACAGGTCGGCTCTCAAACGTCTGTAGTTCCAGTTCCAGGGGATCCGATGCCCACCTCTGGCCTCCATGAACACCGACTATTCTTCCAGAGGTCCTGAGTTCAATTCCCAGCAACCACATGGTGACTCACAACCATCTGTAATGGGGTCTGGTGCCCTTTTCTGGTGTGTCTGAAGAGAGCAATGGTGGTGTACTCATATGTATTAAATAAATAAATAAATAAATAAATAAATAAATAAATAAATAAATAAATACATCTTTTAAAAGAAAAGGTCTAGGCCTAAAGGGATTCATGAAAAAAATGCATATACAAAATTCAATAAATGGAAGAAAGAGAATAAAAATAAAAATGTAAAAACTTTTAAAAGGACAACATCAAAGCACATTGGAGGAAAGTGGAACTAAAGCAACAGGAAGGAGTGAAGTGATGGAGAAACTTCTTTCTGGGTCCTTTAACATTAGTATCTTCCTCGCGTAGGCACGGTGGACACGTGAGCTGAACCTGGAGCTTCTTGTCTTTCCTATCAGGTAGGCTGGGTTTGACCTTGTGACTGAACAAGTGATAAACACTCAATAGAGCTGTTTTCCCCTTAGTAGCTTCCGGCCTTTGTGTACCAGAAGCCTTGCCGGCTAGAACTAGCTCTGTGGTATGTGGGCTGGGCAGGTTCTCCAGATGACCCCAGACTCTCGCTGCGATGCCCTGGGGTAGCTTCTGTTCTAGACCATGCAGAAAGCACAGTGCTGAGATCTGTACGGGCAGACCAGCCTTCTCTCTCAAAACACGCTCTGCCTTAAACCATCTTCAGCATGATAACAAATAAAAACTACATGGATTCTTCCAAAAATGGGTGTAGGTTTCTATCCTTGATTATTGCAACAGTTTCAAAAAAAATCATCTGTCAGCAACAACTTAATAGAAGCAAACACACATATATCTTAAATTTTTATCTTATTTACTTATTTGGGTTTTTTTTTTTTTTTTTTTTTAACGTATGGGTGTTTTGCCTGCAGATATGTCTGTGTCATGTACATGAAGTGTCCATGGAAGCCAATAGGAGGCATCGGATTCCCTGGGACTGGAGTTACAGATGGTTGTGAACTGTCATGTAGTTGTGCTGGAAATTGACCCTTAGTCTCTGGAGGAGCAGCCAGCGTTCTTAATCTCTGAACCATCTCTCCAGCCCCAAATCTTAACATTGTAAATGTTCCTGCGTAGATGAATATAGAAGAGTTGCTTGTGGCTCCCAATAGCATTTCTGGGACACCTTACACTGTGCGGTTCAAAAAGCAGAGAAAGGCAGCAGGGCGAACAGATGCTGCAAACGGAAGAAAACAGGGACAGATGGCCAGATCTGTGTTAGAGCCCACCGATCCACGATCCACGGTGAAAGCAGGACTGTAGTCATTCAGCGCATGCGCATAGTGAAACAGGAAAAAGTCTCCACTATTTGCTGATGGATTTCACGATTCTTCTCTATGCAGCACAACTAGTTTATTTGCACGATGTTTCCTGAAAGGAAACAAAAGGATTTGACATTTTCTCTTCACCACCTGATTTTCATGTTTCCAGGGAAAAGGTCTTCATTAGATCATTTATCCTCATATATGCTTTAAGGGTTTTTGCATTGGTTCAAAACTTGAACATGGCGGTTACTAAGAATTCAGGAATCACTTGTGGTGGTTAATCTTCACTGTTGACTTGATAGGATTTAGAATCAGCATGATAACACACATCGAGTGTCTGTGTGAAGAGTTTAACGGAGCAGGGAAGACGCACGCGGTATGTGGATGGATGGCATCATCCCATGGGTTGGACCACTCGGAGGAATTAAAAGGAGAAAGTGGGTAGAGCGTCAGCACCGCCATTTCTACTTCTGAGACCTGTCTAGGGGGAGGGGGAGACAGTTTTAAAAAACAAACAAACAGCTGTAAGGTGTGGCCGGCATATCACCGCTCTGGGGAACAAACACAGGAGGATGTCTGGGGGTTTGACATGCAGCTAGCCTTGCCAAATAGGTGAGCTATAGTCTCATTGACTAACCTTAGCTAAGAAAAACTCTAAAGTGGAGAACAATTAGACACAGAATTCTTGTGATGATATGTGTGCTTATGTGTGTGCATGTATATGCATGTGTGAGCACATGCCTCTGTGTGTGTGTGTGTGTGTGTGTGTGTGTGTGTTTCCATGTATTTGCAAATACAAACCCAGAAAAGAATGTTACGTGTCTTCCTGTATCATTTTCCACCTTATTTTTTTGAGACTGAGCCTGGAACTCAATGTTTTGGGTAGATTTGCTGGACAGTGAACTCCTAGAATCCACCTGGTTCTGCCCCCCAGTATAGGGTTACTGGCACATCGGACACGCCTGACTTTTATGAGTGTGATGGGGATTCGAACTCCGGTCTTCACACTTGCAAAGCAAACGCTCTTTCTCTTCGTGACATCCTCCCAGCACCATGATAGTTAACTTGACTCTTATATTCATCTGTAGTCTGAGGTAACGGTCTGATTTCATCTCTTCACAAATGATTCACAAAATATCCTCCTAATAGTTTCTAAATTAATTTATATACCACCTTGTTGTAAACGATGCTCAGAAGTGTGCCCTTATGGATGAATATTCTAATTAGGTTTCCTTCTGGTTAATAGTTCTTTTAAAAGTGTAACACTTTTGGGAGACACACACGCATCCATCCTAGAGATGTCCACCCCCCCCTCTGATTTTCTTCCTCTCACCTAGCCCTCTCTGCTTTCCCCTCCCCCTCTCCCATCCAGTTCCCTCCCTCAATCCACTTCCAATGTCTATTTTATTCCCCTTCTGTGTGAGATTCAAGCATCCCCCTTGGACTCTCCTCGTTACTTAGCTTTTTTGGGTCTGTGAATTTTAGCATGTTTATTCTGTACATTGTGGCTACTATCACTTGAAAGTGAGTACATACCATGCATGTCCTTTTGGGTCTGGGTTACCTCACTCAGGATGATATTTTCTCGTTCCATCCATTCACCTGCAAATGTCACGATGTCTTTGTTTTTAATAGCTGAATAGTATTCCATTGTGTAAATGAACCACATTTTTCTGTATCCGTTCTTTAGCCGAGGGACATCTAAGTTGTTTCCAGTTTCTGGCTATTATGAATAAAGCTGCTATGAACATAGTTGAGCAAGTGTCCCTGTAAGTACAGTGGGACATCTTTTGGGTATATCCCCGGGAGTGGTATCACCGGTCTTGAAGTAGAATTATTCCCAATTTTCTGAGAGACCCACCCCCAAATTGATTTCCAAAGTGGTTGTACAAGTTTGCACTCCCACCAGCGATGGAGGAGTGTCCCCCTCGCTCCATGTCCCTGTGCTGTCACTTGAGGTTTTGATCTTAGCCATTCTGATCGGTACAAGGTAGAATTGCAGAGTCACTTTGATTTGCATTTCCCCGATGACGCTGAATATTTCTTTACTATTTCTTGACCATTAGAGATTCCTCGGGTGTGAATTCTCTGTTTCACTCTCTACTGCATTTTTAATTGGGTTATTTGGTTCGTTGATGTTTAGTTTCTTGAGTTCTTTATTTATTTTGGATATTAGCCCACTGCTGGATGTAAAGTTGGTTAAGATCTTTTCCCATTCTGTAGGCTGCCATTTTGTCCTGTTGACACTGTCCTTTGCCTTACAGAAGGTTTTTAGTTTCATGAGGTCCCATTTACTAATTGTTGATCTCAGAGCCTGAGCCACTGACTTTCTGTTCGGGAAGTTGTCTCCTGTAACGATGAGCTCAAGCCTATTCCCCACTTTCTCCTATTCGATTCAATGTATCCATTTTTATGTTGAGGGCTCGGATCCAGTTGTGTTAGAGTTCTGTGCAGAGTGATAGATATGCTTGCAGACAGGAGCCTAACTGTCCTCTGAGAGGCTTCATCCAGCAGCTGAAGGAAGCAGATACAGAGACCCACAGCTAAACATTAGACAGAGCTCAGGGAGTCTTGTGAAAGAATGGGGAAAAGGATTGAGGGAGCCAGAGGAGTCAAGGACACCACAAGACCACAAGAAGACCTGCTGAGAGAACTAACCTGGGTCCATGGGAATTCTAGGAGACTAAACCACTAACCAAAGAGCATTCAGGGTCTGAATATATATATATGTGTGTGTGTGTGTGTGTGTGTGTGTGTGTGTGTGTGTGTGTCTGT
>JANHMN010000505.1:0-19231 GCA_030674055.1 Rhabdomys pumilio
TGAAACAAAGGCTTGGTTCAGAGGTTTTTCCTATGTAAACACAGAGCTTAATATTAAACTTTGTGTCTTAATCAGAGACTTGTCTTGGCTTCATTCTTTTCTTGCTTCCACCTCTGTCATTTACATTTCTAGCCTTTCTATCAGGTGAATCCAGTTCACCCATGTCCATTGGACAGCTACAAGTGGTGCCCAAAATATGGACTTAATAACATGAAGGGCAGACCCACGGAGAAACGCTGTCTTGGATGGATTTCCACAGAAAATGGAAGATGTAAGAATATTCTTCCTTGTAAGCAAAAGACAACATTAATGCTAGAGGAAGGTGTAAAGTTTATTTTTTGGAGACTGTGTTACAGGAGGTGCATAAAGAGTATACAGCTAAGATGAAGAGGTGTGGATCAGATGTTGACGTCACCTACAGGTCACAGCAAATTCAGGACACTGAAATTATAAATAGGTGTTTGTCTACAACGTAAGAGCTACTTTAGGCAAGAGGAGCAGGGTTTAACTGTGTCCAAATCCAAAAACAGTTGCTTCAGGAGAGAGGAGCAAGGTTTATACCTCAAGTAGACTTATGTTGTCCATGGTTCCCAGAAGTAGGAATGGTAAATATACAAATGAAGGAATTGCTAGAAAATTTGAGGACAAATTGGGAAAGTTAAAAAAGCTGGGTGCTGAGGAAGGACCTTCAGTAGCTACCACTGTACCTTTTGAAGAAGAAACTGAAAAGTTAGACCTTGAATATGAGAGAGATAAAGAGTTGCAGAAAAGCAATTGTCCTCTTTCTGAGACACATTCCCAAAAGATAAGAAAAATAGATATAAGCTACTTTCTGGACAGTACTTTGTTTGTAGATGGAGAGAGTTAATTCTTGCCTAGTGGCTGTCTCCGCACAACTGGAGTAACTCCAAGGATGCTCAATTTCTTCTTAGAATCCAAGACAGGAAGCTGTCAGGAGCAGACAGGTCTCTAATCAAAATTAACATTAATATAGAAATATTTGTGACAGTAATTCTATGGATGCCTGACGTTTTGAAATCCAACTATCCATGTAAGGTAACCTGGACTGTTGTTTGTTAACTCTTTTCAGCTATTTCTAAATAAAATGTAGAAAACACCCTAACAAGAAACTCAAAGTCATGAATTTGCTATAGTCCCTTAACTCATAGAGTATCCATCCCAAATCAGATAAAAAAGTTAAAGAAGGACTGGGTCTAAGCCTTGTATTTCTAAATGTGTTATACAGGCACAATGCCTAGGAGAGTATCAATATTCATTTCACTTTTATATCAATAAGAAGCTCACACCAATGAAAACCTTAAATTTGAAATCAAAGTGAATTTTGTACCATTTAAGAAATTATAACTTCATCTTGATACTAATTATACAGATTTCTACCAATAGGTTATGGCTATGCCATAAATCCTAGCTAATCCTCCCTGTTCCAACAAAACCACTACTTTTTCCCAGAGAGACAGCCTAATATTAACCACCTTATTCCCCAAGCCCAGGGAATAGGGGCGCTGTTGTTAGAACCAACATCTTTGAAAAAAATGTCAGCCCTCTAGGAAAAAAAATTTTCTTGATACTAAAACTTGTTCTGAGAATTGTATATTGCAGAATACAGAGCCTTGGTGTATCTACTCATCAAGCAAAATGAACAGACCTGCTCAAACCTCCAGTGTCTGAGAATTCCATCTTGATGCAGTGAGGACACAGCATTGGAGGCTTATCAATTTACTCTTCCCCCACCCCTCTTCTGATGTCTCAACGCCCGTAATCAGCTTGAAGAAGTTAAAGAAGAGTCAGCGCCCCTATTCCCCGGGCTAGGGGACTAAGGTGGTTAATATGGGGCTGTCTCTCTGGGGACAAGTAGAGATTTTTGTTGGAACAGGGAGGATTAGCTAGGATTTATGGCATAGCCATAACCTATTGGTAGAAATCTATATAATTAGTATCAAGATGAAGTTATAATTTCTTAAATGGTACAAAATTTACTTTGATGTCAAATTTAAGGTTTTCATTGGTGTGAGCTTCTTATTGATATAAAAGTGAAATGAATATTGATACCCTCATGGGCATTGTGCCTGTATAACACATTTAGAAATACAAGGCTTAGACCCAGTCCTTCTTTAACTTTTTTATCTGATTTGGGACGGTTAGCCTGTGAGTTAAGGGACTATCGCAAATTCATGACTTTGAGTTTACTGTTAGGGTGTTTTCTATATTTTATTTAGAAATAGCTGAGAAGAGTTAACAGACAACAGTCTAGGTTACCTTACATGAATAATTGGATTTCAAAACGTCAGGAATCCATAGAATTACTGTCACAAATATTTCTATATTAATGTTAATTTTGATTAGAGACCTGTCTGCTCCTGACAGCTTCCTGTCTTGGATTCTAAGAAGAAATTGAGCATCCTTGGAGTTACTCCAGTTGTGGTGAGACAACCAATAGGCAAGAATAGCTTCTCTCCATCTACAGACAAATTACTGTCCAGAAAAGGACACACTTGCAGAATAGTCAACTGATTATATCTGCCTAGACAGAGTAACCAGTCCTTAATAATTCTGCAGCACTAAAGTCTGTCAGATGAGTTTGGGCCAGAAGGCTGAAGATTTGATGCTCCAACGTTCAGTAATATAGGGGTTGTCTAGGTGTTCAGCAGTCTCTATAAATTGGCTAAGTTTTAGAAGCTATGCTTAGTGCTTCCCATAACTTCAGTTAACTCAGTCATTCTGGATTTCTGACAGGGTTGAAGACTTATAGTCTCATAGCCAATCCTGGCTATTTAGTTTGAGAGAAAAGATCTGAGTGGATGGTTTTGAGCTGACATTCATTCTAAAGCCAAGAAAAAAGTCAGGTTCAAAACTAAGTGTTTTAGTCAAGAGAGACAACAGAGGTTCTGGTTAGTCAACAAAATGATGGACTGGGTATTAAGGCTATCTTGTACCTCACTGGTACAGATATGAATATTTATGCTCTAATTGTATTTTGAGAGAAACGTATCATTTTAACAGGAAAGGTGATATGTAGGAGGAGCTAAGGGGGAAGGAGCACAGAGAGGAAATGATGGAGTAAATAGAGGAGAAGATGAAGTAGAGGAGAAGCTAGGTGATGAGAGAGAGAAAGAGAGATAAAGAGAAAGGGAGCATGGAGGCATAAGTTCACGTGTCTCCACCAAAGAAATTTCATATATCTAGGTTGGGTATCGTGTTATACTTCTGATTGGGCATTACCATACTTATAAAGCCTTTGATTAACATTTTAAAAAATTGTATAAAAGCAAAATAGAAAAGGGGGCATGGGATAAGTGTTTTCTAGGGAGGGGAAATGGGGAAAGGGGATGGCATCTTAAATGTAAATAAAATATCCATAAAAATTTTAAAAAAATAAAATATAAAATAAAAAAAAGAAATTAGTAGTTCTCCTTTATACACATGGAAATGGGACAAGAGAGATATTAGTGGTACAACACATTTTCCAATAGCCACTAACAATACAAAAGCAAAGAAATAGAGATAAAAACTGCATGGTAATCTTGTCTGTCCTACTGAAGACCACAAAATCTGAAGGCTTCTCAGAAGTTTGACTGTACACAGGGCAACAGATAACAGATCCAACCAAACAATCACAGCAGCTGGAAACCCTGATGGGTATTGTGACTCTGGACCCTTCCCAACTTCCTTAACTTCTAAATCTCTACTCTACTTCTGGCCTGAACCTTCTGTCGCCACTCATCGTCAACTTGTCTGCTTCTTTTAAAACCACATAGTTCAAAGGCCTTCCAGGAGATCTGTTACGTGCAAGGCAATAGATCAGCAACTTGTCTTCCAATCTGATGACTGCACAATCTGAAGACTTCCTAGGAAGTCTGCTATAGCCAGGGTTATAGGAATCCCAGGAGATCTGCAGCGACCCAGAAGCACAGGAGGCAGGCTCTTGGCAGAGATACTCAGGTCAACTAACACCAGAAATAACCAGATGTAGCTTGGCAAATATAAGGCAAGTCCATAAGCAACAGAAACCAATATACTCTGGCATCATCAGAACCCAGTTCACTCACCACAGCAATCACTGGATACACCAACAATGCAAAAAACTAGAATGATGACCTAAAATGTTTTCTTATGAAGATAATAGAGGTTTTTTGATGAGGATATAAATCATTCACTGAAAGAAGTATAGAAAAACACATGTAGAATCCCTTAAAGAGTAAACAAGTAAATCTCTTAAAGAAGTACAGAAAAACACAAACAAACAGGTAAAAGAATTGTACAAAAAAGTCAAGACCTAAAAATGAAAGTAGAAAGACAAAGAAAACACAAGCATTCTGGTCTGAGAGTGTGTCCTGAGAAGACCTTGGGCACTAGTTTTGCACCCTGTTCCACAACATCCAGAAGAAGCTAGATTCCCAGGAGGTCTAGCATTCCCAGGATCATTGGTGAGGTGGCCATAATATCTTCCCCAACACCTCAACACCAGGAGTACATAAAACAAGTAGAATCAAGAGACTCAGGATCCCCAGCATGGCCAGTGGCATGGGTTCCTTCTGATCTGAGTTAGTGTCCTGAGCAGACCTTGGACACTACCTCTAACCCCAATTCTACAACATCCAGAATTTCAACTCCTAGGCACACTAATAGGTCCAGGATCATAGGATCACAGGAGATTGGTCACTCAAAGATTTGAGGATCCTAGAGGCAGTTTGACTCCTTGGAGTTTTGAAGCACCCAAGATCTCATGATCACAGGATCCCAAAATCACAGGATCTCAGAAACAATGAGACTCTGAGGTATTCTGACACAACCAGGATCACAGGAGAAAAATGCACCAGTCAGAGACAGTGAGAGCAGGGAGAATTGGAGATAACCCAATGGCAAATAGCAAGTGTAAGAACATGAGCAATAGAAACATAGGTTACTTGGCATGATCAAAACCCAGTTCTCCCACCATATCAAGTCCTGGATACAACAAAACAATTAAAAAAGCAAGATTCAGATTTAAAATTACTTCTCATGATGATGATGATAAAGGACTTTAAGAAGAACATAAATAACTTCCCTTAATGAAGTACATGAGAACACAGGCAAACAGGTAGAAGCACTTAAAGGGGAAACACAAAACTCCCTTAAAAATTACAGGGCAACACAAACAAATAGAATATGGAATTGAATAAGATCATCCAGGATCTAAAAATGGAAATAGAAACAATAAATAAATCACAAAGTGAAATAATCCTGGAGATAGAAAACATAGGAAAAAGATCAGAATTCATAGGTGCCAGCAGCACTGACAGAATACAAGAGACAGAAGAGAAAATACCAGATGCAGAATATACCATAAAAAACATTGACACACCAGTCAGGTACAGACTTATCAGAATTACACATGATATCTGACCAGAGACTAAAAAGCCAGAAGAGGCTGGGCAGATATGATACATACCCAAAGAGAACACAAATACCAGCTCAGGCTACTAAACCCAGCAAAACTCTTAATTATCATAGATGGAGAAAGAGACATATTCTATGACAAAACAAAATTTACTTAATACCTTTCCACAAATTCAGCAATAAAAAATAATAGATGAAAAAACTCCAATATGATGAGTAAAACTATACCCTAGAAAAAAGTGAGAAAATAATCATTCATCAAGAACCCCCAAAAAAGATAGCCACACAAGCATAATTCCACCTCTAACAACAAAAATAACAGGAAGCTACAATCACTCTTCCTTAACATCTCTTAACATCAGTGGAATCAGTTCCCCAATAAAAAGATGTAGAGTAACAGACTGTATATGTAAACAGGACCCAGAATTTTGCTGAATATAGCAAACCTAACACAGTGACAAAGACAGACAGTATCTCACTGTAAGAGGATGGAAAACAATTTGCCAAGCAAATGTTTCTAAGAAACAAGCTGTGCTGGCAATTCTGATACCAAATAAAATTGCATTTTGACCAAAAGTTAAAAACAAAAGATAAGGAAGGACACTTCATACTTATCAAAGGAAAAAAACCTACCATCATGAACTATCACATATTAACATCTATGCTCCAAATGCTAGGACATGCTCATTCATAAAAGAAACATTACTAAAACTCAAAGCACATATTGCACCTCACACATTAAGAGTGGGTGACTTCACCACCCATTCTCAGAAATGGACAGATCTTGGAATCAGAAGCTAAAGAGAGACACAGTGAAACTTACAGAAGTTATGAAACAAATGGATTTAGGATTCTAAGAAGAAACTGAGCATCTTTGGAGTTACTCCAGTTGTGGTGAGACAGCCACTAGACAAGAATTGCCTCTTTTCATCTACAAGCAAATCACTGTCCAGAAAAGGACACACTTTCGGAATAGTCGACTGATTATATCTGCCAAGACAGAGTAATCATCCCTTAATAATTCTGCATCACTTAGTCTGTCAGATGATCCTGGGCCAGAAGGCTGAAGATTGAATGTTCCAATGTTTTGTAGTATAGGGACTGTCCAGGTGCTCAGCGGTCTCTATAATTTGGCTAATTTTTAGAAGCTATGCCTGGTGCTTCCCATAATTTCAGTTAACTCAGTCATTCTGGATATCTGAGGGGTTTGAAGACTTACAGTCTCATAGCCAATCCCAGCTATTTACTTTGAGAGAAAAGGTTTGAGAGGATGGTTTTCAGTTGACATTCATTCTAAACCAAGAAAAAAAGCCAGGTTCAGAATTAATTCTTTTAGTTAGCAGGGACAGTCTTTTAGTTAGGAGGTTCTGTTCAGTCAAAAAAATGATGTACAGGATATTAGGTCTATCTTGTACCTTGCTGATACAAGTTGGTATAGTTATGCTCTATAATTGTATTCTAAGAAAAAAGTTTTATTTTAACAGGAATGGTGATATGTAGGAGGAGCTAAGGTGGGAGGAGTAGGGAGAGGAAGATAAGGCATAAGCAGAAAAGGAGAGGAAGAGCTAGGTGACAAGAGGGGGAAAATGGGGGGGGGACACTGAGGTAGATGTTTTCATGCTCCCGCCAGTTAAAGATAATTGATATATCTAGGTTGGGTATTGGGTTACACTTCTGATTGATATTGAGCATTGCCAAACTTATAAAGCCTTTGATTAACATTAAAATTCAGTATATAAAGCAAAAGGAAGCAGTGGGGGGTGGCATACGGGTTTTCTAGGGAGGGGAAATGGGGAAATGGGATGGTATCTGAAGTGTAAATAAAATATTCAATAAAGATTTTTTTAAAAGAGATATTTATAAAATATTTCATCCTAAAGCAAAAGAATATAACTTTTTCTCAGCACCTCATGGTTCCTTCTCCATAACTGACCATATAATTGGTCACAAAACAGACATCAACTGATACCAGAAGATTGAAATAATCCCATGCATCCTATCAGATCACCACAGACTAAGGATGGTCCTTAGGTCTGTTAGGGTGAGTTAAAACATTTAGGACCTAAAGCTTGAGTGAAGAATACCTGATAATCCTGCATTAGAGGAAGAAAATACAAAATCCTCCAGAGTCAGAAAGGCATACATGAAGACAAATTGGGCGAAATGATATCTGAGGCCTCCTGGTAAATCAGAGGCAGTAGATTAGAATCCATTTTGTCACAACAAAATTATCTGAGGTGCAGTTAAATATCCCTAGTAAGTCCCTGCCACAAGGGGCATATTGAGAAGGTCTAAGAACCCTTTGGGTATTGATGGTTTGTAGCTCTCTATAGCAAAAGGCAAAACCAAGATCCATTGGTTAGAAAAGAAATAGTTAGTGTATAATTAGGGAAAGGGATTAGGTTAAATCTAATTCAGTAAAAGAGGATATGCAGACTTATTTGGGTAGGTGGAGGCATATCCAATTTCCCTATGTGCAGAAGAGGCACTCTTGCTTCCCCCCTGGGGACAGGGGATAGATCTAAGATGCTCTCAAGTAGTCGAATGAGATAGCAGCACCTCAGGATTTTATGGAATAGTCTCAGCCTCTTTTACTCTTATGTCTACACCCCTACTGAGCCAAATTTGAAGGGTAATTGATACTTTGACTATTATAAGAAGTGGCAGGCACTCACTCCCTCATCTGCTCCAAACTTGAAATCACAATCTAGAATATACCATCAGAATTTCTGTGTCAGACAGCACAGCAGTGTTAAAAGTCTTCTAAGAGGGTGCAATGCAGTAGTTTCTGTATCAGTGTCTTCCACAAGTACATGCTCATCAACATATTCCTCTGCATGTAGAACTAGAAGTCTCTGACTAAGTAACTGAAATGAAGACAGTAGTCTGATTTACCATTCCTTGCTACTCTTTTATTTGGGCCTTCAGTCCAGAGTGATCAGACATATCTTAGTTCAGAATAGTACTTCCCAGGTCAGTAAACTTGAAAGTTGTAAGTAGGAGATACACTGGAAAGATGGTGAATTTGAGATTTCTTTGTCTAGAACACTCTTTATTGTGAATATATAAATCTCATGTGTAAGATTTGGGAGGACCTGGACACCTTTGCAAAAAAAGTAGTAGGCCATCTGAGTACTGCATAAAAGAGGCAATGTGGGAGATTTCATAAGAATAAGAGTGTTGAAGCACATTGATCATAAGCAAAATTTGTGAGAAAATTTATGCAAAGGAGAAAGTCTGTATGTATTTGACAGAGGTTTACATCTCCAGGTGATTTTAATAAAATACAAAAGATCATTTCCCCATTGGAATAAATGTAAATACATTGCAGAGCTGAAGGTCTTCCAGTGTTGCTTGATGAGCTTCTAATTCTTTTTCAGCATTGAGAATATCCATATATATTATGTGCTGTGTGGAATGCTAGGCAGCTGTTGCATTATTCCCACAGGTTGGATGGTTCTCTTTGGTCTATGAAGCCTTTGATCAAAAAAGATAAGGCCAAGGCCCATGTCTCCTGAGCAGAGCTGTGATTTGAGGACCATGGTAACAAACATAGTAGTTCTGAAGCCCCATTCCAATGAGGTGCTGCATGTGAGACCCAGTCACTTGGAAGTTTTGAGGTTTCCTTCATCACAAAATATTTTTGAATCTTTCTTGGTAAGAGAAAGTATCTTTGAGGACTTTTTAAACTGGAAATAAAGTTCAGAAACTTGGGCAGGTAAACATGATCTTAAGCCCTGTCAGTACATACAAGTTTGACATTGGAACATCTTGTTTAAAGAGGGTTTATTTGATATATAGTGGACAGAAATTGAAGATCAAAAGCAATGATGTTTAT
Organism: Rhabdomys pumilio; assembly: GCA_030674055.1. Classification (NCBI taxonomy): domain Eukaryota; kingdom Metazoa; phylum Chordata; class Mammalia; order Rodentia; family Muridae; genus Rhabdomys; species Rhabdomys pumilio. The sequence goes on from JANHMN010000505.1 coordinate 9,236, forward strand.
GAGTAGAAGATTAAAGCAGATTAAGAGCCTGCTTTAGTCCCTAAACACATTAGGGTAAAGGGAGTATCCTAGCAAAACTTGTGCACTGGAGAAAAATTTCATCACAATTTAGAGATTTGTATCAACAGTCACACTGTATTAGACCCTAGAAGCAATACAAGCATTATTCTTCTGTCATTATTGTCAGTCTCTAGTTCTTGTTGAAGCTTACCAGCTACATGGGTTTGTGCATTTTGGAGACATGAGTAAAGGACAGATGATCTAAGTTTCAGAGTCTGTTATCTCAGAGCCCAAATAAGTGATCTCTGTTTAGTCACACATGTATTTTCCTTGTGGCTATGTTGGGAATGAAGTGATCAAAAGCAAACTATTAGAGGGTTTTGTTTGAGGCTCATATATATGAGGGAAAAGCTCTGAGAATATTTTAATCTGGGTTCCTTGGGCAAAATTAAAATTTGGAAGAAAGAGATGAAGGCCACCTATAGCAGGAGTTCAGATGACACATCATCAAAAGGAGACAGTGTGAGATGCCTGGTGAATAGGGGAAGTTGGAGGTGTCTGTATTCATTACTACTACCATCAGTACTACTACTACTACTACTATTACTACTACTACTACTACTACTACTGGGGTCATTCTGAACTGATTTACTAAAGTTCAAGTGTTTGGCAATGTTTAACGCCTGTTTAACCAAACTGCCAAATAACATGATCCAAATACCACACTGTGCAGGAGGTAACCATTTAGCTTATCTTGAGTAATGGAGGAAAAATGGATCCTGCATCATTTGCTTCTAACTATACTTCCATATATATATATATATATATATATATATACTCTTATGAAGAGTTCAGAAAGCAATAAGTACACTCTTCCAATTGGACAAATGATTGTATGAACTCTAATGCTTCTTCAAGGTTTTATTGGTCTATGCATTCACACAAATGAAAACCAGAAACATTGCATTTCTGTCAACAGCCTTCTAGACACAGGGCACAAGTGTCAGTATTAGCTTTATGTATTCTTCCCCCGATCTACACCCCCAAGATCTTGTGAGGTCTCACAATGAGTTTGCAAATGTGTTTGCCTGCAATTTTGGTCAGAGGTATAAGCAATAAGTTAATATGAGTGAAAATGTCAAGTTTAAAATAACCTTGAAGAAAGGGGATGCTTTTCCCCTCCCATAGCCAGAAGCTACATCTGAAGCTCCTTTACTATGTTAGGTAAGAATGAGACCCTCTTTGCTATAGGAGACAAGTCCAAGGTCTTATTTATGATTGTGTCATGGGATAGCCATACTTAGACAGGAATAAAATTTGTATAGCCCTTGTGCATTAAGAAGAAATCACATCAACCTTTGGCACTACACTGAACTGTGTGTGAGTGGATCTGATTGTCAGTTCATCAGAAGGAATGACATAAGATTTACTTGTTCTTTGGCCACTTTAGTAAGAAGGGAAGCGACTTAGGCCCATATTGAAGGAAACAGAAAGTTTTATGGTCTTTCCACAAAATGAGTACTTTAGACCACCTTGGGAAAATGGAAAAGGTCTGTAGTAGGCTTACTCCTAGCAGGGAGGTTTATCATTTCTTCAATGAAGTAAAAGAACTGAGGTAACTCGGTAAGGAAAGAAGCAGTAAGCTCCTTATGAGAAAGAGAAAACTTTGAGACTTTGCTGAGAAAATGTATGGATTAGAAAACCCTTGATGAGAAAGGGCAAATGCCATGCAATGTTCTGTTAAACATGAACATCCCTGTCATGTAATTCAGTAAAGGAAGAGCCCACCACTGCTCATCAGTTTCCAACTCTTCTTTAGTTGGTAACACTAACTTCTATTTCATATCTTGTGTTTAGTCTGGGGGGAGGTCAGGCAACAACCAAAGCCTTTCTTAAATAGCCTGGATGTCTGTCCCTGGTTAGGTTGCCTCCTTCAGTTTGTCTTAATATGTCCATATATGGGCAGCAACAATGGATCTACTTGATTTCTCGTGATTGGATTGAAGATTATCACATGTGAGGAACCATGGAGAGGTTTTTAGTTAATGAGCAGCTGGGCCTAACTTACAGCTTGGAGGAACCCAGAGCATTCCCAGCCAACTACCCAAAGCATGGCGGGAGGAACCCTGGGTTCCCCAGCCATATTTTTCCCACACAGGAGAACAACAGTAAACGTGTAGAAGCCCTTAAAGAAGAAACTCAAAAATTCCTTAGAGAATTACAGGAAAATACAACCAAACAGGTGAAAGATTGAACAAAACCATCCAGCATCTAAAAATGGAAGTAGAAACAATAAAGAAATCACAAAAGGAGACTACCCTGGAGATAAAAAGCCTTGGAAGAGATCAGGTGTCATAGATATAAACACCATCAACATAATACAAGTGACAGAAGAGTGATTCTCAGGTACAGAAGATGACAGAACACATTAACTCAATGCTTATAGAAAATGCAAATTAAAAAAGCATCTAACACAAAACATAGTGGAAATTGAGGACACAATGAGAAAGGTATAGAGAAGATTGAAGATTCCCAATGTAAAGGGCCAATTAATAACTTCAACAAAATTATAGCAGCAAACTTCCTTAACCTAAAGGAAGAGATGCCCATGAATATACAAGAAGCCTTTAGATCTCCAAATAGACTAGACAAGAAAAGAAATTTCTCCTCTTACATAATAATCAAAACACCAACTGCACAAAACAAAGAAAGCATATTAAAGTAATAAAAGAATTATGTCAAGTAACATATAATGACAAATCTGTAAGAATTACAACAGACACCTCACCAGAGAGTATGAAAGCCTGAAGATCCTTTGGCAGTTGTCATACAGACACTAAGAAACCACAAATGCCAGCCCAGGCTATAGCACCCAGCAAAACTCTCAATTACTCTAGAGAAAGAAACCAAGATATTTCAGGACAAAAGCAAACTTACGTAATATCTCTCCACAAATCTAGCCCTACAAAGAATTATAGATGGAAAACTCCAACACAATGAGGAAAACTACACCCTAGAAAAGGCAAGAAAGTAATCTTCTTTCAGCAAACACAAAAGAAGACAGCCACACAAACATAATTTCACCTCTATCAACAAAAATAACAGGAAGCAACAATCACTATAACTTAATATCTCTTAACATCAATGGACTCAATTCCCCAATAGAAAGACATAAACTAAGGGTCTAGTTACGTAAACAGGACACATCATCTTGCTATATACAGGAAACACATACAGTGTCTGACAAAGACAGACACTACTTCAGTGTAAAATGCTGGAAAACAATTTTTCATGCAGATTGTTCCATGAAACAAGCTAGAGTAGCCATTCTAATATAGAATAAAATTGATTTTCAACCAAAAGTTATCAAACAAGATAAGGACACTTTATACTCATGTAAAGGAAAATCCACCAAGGTGAACTCTCAATTCTAAATATCAATGCTGCAAATGCTAGTGCCTCCACATTCACAAAAGAAAGTTTACTAAAGCTCAAAACACACATTGCACCTCACACAATCAATACCCCACTCTCATCAATGGACAGATCATGAAAACAGAAACTAAACAAAGACACAATGAAACTAATGGAGGTTATGAAACAAATGATTTTAATAAATAACTATAGAAAATTTCATCCTAAAACAAAATAATATACCTTCTTCTCAGCACCTCATGGTTCTGTCTCCATAATAGATCATATAAATAGTCACAATATAGGCCTACAGATATATAAGAAGATTGAAATAATCCTATGCAACCTATCTGATCACCACAGACTAAGGATAGTCTTCAATAATAACAAAAACAACAGAAAGCCCACATACACATGGAAACTGAACAATGCTCTACTCAATGATAAGTTGGTCAAAGAAGAAATAAAGAAAAAGTTAAAGACTTTTTATAATTTAATAAAATAAAGAAACACCATACCACAACATATGGGACATAATGAAAGCACTGCTGAAAGGAAAAATCATAGCTCTATGTGCCTACAAAAAGAAATTGTAGAGAGCATATAGTAACAACTTGACAGCATACCTGAAAGCTCTAGAAAAAAAGAAGATATCCAAGAGTAGTAGAAGGCATGAAATAATCAAACTCAGGGCTAAAATTAACCAAGTAGAAACAAAAAGAACTATGTAAAATATCAACAAAACCAGAAGCTGTTTCTTTGAGAAAATCAAAAAGATAGATAAACCCTTAGCCAGTCTAACTCGAGGGCACAGAGACAGTATCCAAATTAATAAAATCAGAACTGAAAAGGGAGACATACCGACAGAAACTGAGGACATTCAAAAATCATGAGATCCTACTACAAAAGCCTATACTCAACAAAACTGGAAAATCTGGAGGAAATGGACAATGTTCTAGACAGATACCAGGTACCAAAGTTAAATCATGATCAGATAAACCACTTACACACTCACCTAAACCCTAAAGTAATAACAGCAGTCATTAAAATTCTTCCCACCACAAAAAGCTCAGGACTGGATGGTTTTAGTGCAGAATTCTATCAGACCTTCCAAGAATACCTAATATCAACTCTCTTCAAACTATTCCAAAAACATAGAAAGAAAAGGAACACTACCCAATTCATTCTATGAAGCCACAATTACGCTTATACCAAAACCACACAAAGAACTAACAATGAAAGAAAACTTCAGATCAGTTTCACTTTTGATTATTGATGCAAAAATACTCAATAAAATTCTCACAAACTGAATCCAACAATACATCAAAAAATTCCTCTATAATGATCAAGTAGGCTCTATCCCAGGAATGTAAGGATCAATGTAATCCACTATATAACAAACCCAAAGGAAAAACTCCACATGATCATCACACTAGATGCTGAGAAAGCGTTTGACAAAATTTAACACCCATTCATGGTAAAAGTCCTGGAAAGATCAGGAATTAAAGGCCCATACCTAAAAGTAGTAAAAGCAACACAGAGAAATACAGTAGACAACATCAAATTAAATGGAGGGAAACTTGAAGAAATCCCACTAAAATTAGGCACTCCATAAGGCTTCTACTCTCTCCCTACCTATTCAATATAGTACTCGAAGTCTTAGCCAGAGCAATTAGGCAAAAAATGGAGGTCAAGGGGGATACAAATTCAAAAGAAAGATGTCAAAATAGCACTATTTGCAGATGATATGACTGTATAATTAAGTGACTCTAAAATGTCCCCCAGAGAACTTTTACAGCTGTTAAACAACTTCACATAGTGGCTGGATATAAAATTAACTCAAACAAATCTGTAGCCTGTAGAAAAAAATCAGAGAAATGACACTTTTTAGAATAGTAAAAAATTATATAAAATAACTTGGTGTGAATCTAACAAAGTAAGTGAAAGAACTGTATGACAAGAACTTCAAGTCTCTGAAGAAAGAAATCAAAGAATATCTCTGAACATTGAAAGATCTCCCATGCACAATTATTGGCAGAATTAATTTAATAAAAATATTCATCTGCTAAAAGCAATCTACAAATTCAATGCAATCCTCATCAATATTCCAACCCAATTCATCCTAGAGTTAGAAAGAGCAATTCTCAAACTCATTTCATTTAACAAAAAACTGAGGATAGTGAAAAATATTTTCAAGAATAAAAGATCTTCTGGGGGAAATCATCATCCCTGACCTCAAGCTGTACTACAAAGCATTAGATATAAAAACTGCATGGTATTGGTACAGAGACAGGCAAGAAGATCAATGGAATAGAATTGAAGACCCAGAAATAAACCCATACACCTATGATCACTTGATCTTTGACAAAGGATCTAAAAACTATTCAGTGAAAAAAGACAGCATTTTCAACAAATGGTGCTGGTTCAACTGGAGGTCAGCATGTAGAAGAATGCAAGTCAATTCATTCTTTTGTCCTTGTACAAAGCTCAAGGCCACGTGAATTAAGGATCTCGACCTAAAACCAGATACACAGAAACTAATAGAAGAGAAAGTGGGGAAGTGCCTTGAACACATGGGCACAGTGGAAAGGTTTCTGAACAGGAAAACTGTCGTGACCCATACTCTGGCTGGCTTCTAGATCAAAATGTCCCGGCCTGTGCTGCTGTTCCGGTCTATAGGTCAGGGTTTAGCAAGAGAGAGTAGGAGGAAGACGCGAAGAATAGTGACAAGTCAGAGGATTTGTAATCAAGTCTCACTTCTCTCACGTCTCATTTATTATCTCTCTTTTATTGTCTATCTCATTGAAGGGCTCCTCTCTTATTTTTCTCTCTTATTTTCTCTCTCTTATTTGTCCTCCCTTTTTTCTCTCCTGTTCATTGTCTCTCTCATTGAAGGGCTCCTCTCTTATTTTTTTCTCTTATTTTCTATCACTTATTTGTCCTCTTATTTTCTCCCTGACGCAAATTCCCCTTGACTCATATTCTCTCTTGAGTCATATTCTCCCTTATTTGTCCTTCTTATTTGTACTTCTTTGAAGGGAAGTCTGGGATATTTATAGGCTTTTGCCACATGCCTTGTAGGTGTGTGGATATCACGAGCCTTGCAGGTGTGCATATGACATAAGACTTACAGGTGTGGATAGCACGTGCACCTTGCAGCTGGGGGCACTAAACAGCAAGACAAGCTATGTGGGATATCAGAGTGTGCTTCAGCTGTTGTAGGCTGTTGAAAACCAAGTCTCATGTCAGGGTATATGGCTCAAGATGGCTGCAAAGCTGATAGCTGCTTTCTAATCGCTTTCTGCTTAAAGTCGGCTCCCAACAGAAAACAATGGCTTGTGTCTTAAAATCAAGAATTGACAAATGAGACATCTTAAAATTGCAAAGCTTCTGAAAGGCAAAGTGCACTGTCAATAGGACAAAATGGCAAACAAGAGATTGGAAAAAGATCTTTACCAATCTTACAAATGATAGAGGGCTTATATCCAATATATGCAAAGAACTCAAGAAATTAGGCTCCATAGCATAAAATAACTGTGCTAAAAATGGGATATAATGCTAAACCAAGAATTTGCAACTAAGGAAACTCGAATGATCAAAAAACACCTAAAGAAACATTCAGCATTCTTAGTCATCAGGGAAATGCAAATCAAAACTACACTGAGATACCACCTCACACCAGTCAGAATGTCTAAGATCAAAAACGCAGGTAATAGCAGATGCTGGCAAGGATGTGGAGAAAGAGGAACACTCCTCCATTGTTGGTGGGATTGCAAGCTGGTACAACCAGTCTGGAAAACAGTCTGGCGGTTCCTCAGAAAATTGGACATATTATTACTTGAGTATCCAGTTATTCTACTCCTGGACATATACCCAAAAGATGCTCCAACACATAACAAGGACACGTGCTCCACTATGTTCATAGTAGTCATATTTATAACAGCCAGAAGGTGGAAAGAACCCAGATATCTTTCAACAGCCAAATGGATACAGAAGACGTGGTACATTTCCACCATGGAGTATTACTCAGCTATTAAATAAAATGAATTCATGAAATTGTTAAGCAAATGGATGGAACTAAAAGTATCTTCCTGAGTTAGGTAACTGAATCACAAAACAACACACATTTTATGCACTCCCTGATTAGTGGATATTAGCTTCAAACTCTCAATACCAAGATACAACTCACAGAACACATTAAGCTCAAGAAGGAAGACTAAAGTGTGGGTGCTTTGGTCAGCCTTGGAGTAACAAAATACTCACGGGAAGAAATATAGAGACAAACTGTGGAGCAGAGACTGAAGGAGGGGCTGCCTGGAGACTGCTGTAACTCGGGATCCATCTCATATACAGTCAACACATACAGACACCTTTGTGGATGCCAGGAAATGCATGCTGACAAGAGCCTGATACACCTGTCTCTTGAGAGGCTCTGTCAGAATCTGACATATACAGAGGTGGATACTCACAGCTAACCATTGAACTGATCATAATGTCTCCAAAGAAGGAGGTAGAGAAAAGACTAAAGGAGATAAAAAATATGTGACCCCATGGGAAGAGCAACAATACTAACTAACCAGAGCTTCCAGGATCAAAACAACATGCCTGGGAATATGAATGGAGGGACTCATGTCTCCAGCTATCTATGCAGTGGAGGATGACTTTGTTAGGCATTGGTGAGAAAGGAGGTCCTTAGTTCCATGAAGGTGGTATGCCTCAGTGTGAGGGTTCTAGTGTGTATAGGGGCAAGTGGGTGGATAGGTGGGTTGCACACCTTCATAGAAGCAGCGGGATGGGGGACTGGATAGGGAGTTCCTGGTGGGAATGTGGAAAGGGGATAACATCTATAACGTGAAAGTAGAATATTCAACAAAAAGAAAAAAAGAAAAGGAAGAAAAAGGAAAGAAAATCAGTCAATGAGTTTCATCATATAACCAAACAAAGAAAAAATATTCAGGATCATCTCATTAGTTGTTGAAAAAGTCTTTGAAGAATCCAAAAGTCTACAGGATGAAGTCTTAGAGAAAGTAGAGATAAAAAGAACATGCCTAAACACAATAAAGGCAATATACAGCAAGCTGATAGCCAACAGCAAATTAAATGGAGAGAAATACAAAGCAATCCCTCTAAAGACATGAACAAGACAAGGTGTCAGAAGCCATAATGGGTCAAGCTAATAACTAGCAGGTGATCTTCCTGAGATAGCCTCCTTCAGATTATTATCTAATCTGCAACAGTATCTTCCTTATAAGGAAAGGCCATAAGGGAATTCATTGTAGGAAAGATTGTTGCTATTAATATGCTTTTCCTGTTATTATCAAACTTATATAACAATCACTAAGTAATAACACAACCTTTTGGAGCAAATCTCTGCAGATTCCCGAAGATGTACTGTCTAGTAGTGATGCTATAGAGACAAGTAGATGACTTCTTAAGTCTTAATGATGATCCTATAAGAATTTCTAAAATCATATCAGTGATTATTAAGTTCTTTAATAATCAGACTGTTATTAGGTCTTTTTCTGATAGTCAGAACTTCAAGAAATCTGCCAGTGTCCTATGTGTCACAAGTTAATTGCTCTTAGATAGTAACCAGACATTCTCCCACTCAGAACTCATTCTAAGAGGTCATAAAAACAATTTACAAAAGGTCATAAAAAGGGAACTAAAGATTTATTATATGTGATAGAACAGAGGATAAAAAACTGACTGGGTTTATCTATACAAAACTTCACTAAAAACTTAGTTATGGTTTAAACCTTCAGTGAAGCTGTGGTCCTGAGTCAGGTGATGGATTCTTAGCCAGAGAATTTCTTCTAATGGGTATGCATGTAAGTATTCTCAGTCGTAGACTTCTATTTCAATTTATGATTTCATGTTGTATGTGAACATTTGATGAAGTTTGTAACATGTGATGATATATTCTGAAAGATGTTTATGGACTGAGGACAAAGAGAAGAGTCAGAACTGAGCTGAGAAAAATTGAGCTGTGTGAGGGAACTGAGCTGATGAGAAGTTTTTAGACAATTGAACTCAAGAACTTAGAAGTATAAACATCGCTTTTGGAGAAATGACACAGAGTTACAGCATTGTTGTGAGTTCAGGGCAGGAGGAGAAAAGATTACAAGGACAATGCAGAGTGGAATAACTTAGAAACTACAGGCAACATAAAAAACTAAGATAACAATATGTGGAATGCAGAAAGAGGAAAGAAGAAGTTGCAGAGAGCAGAAGGAGCAGGCAGGCTTCTCCTTACCATGGGAGCAGAACAGCTCCTTTATTTTTTCTTTTATTTGATATTTCTCTTTATTTACATATCAAATGTTTTCCCATTTCCTGGTTTGCCCTGTATAAACTCTCTATGGCATGCTCCTACCCATGCTTCTATGAGGATTCTCCCACCTAACCACTCCAGCCTCCTTGCCCTGGTATTCTCCTACAATTGGACATCAAACCTTCATAGGACCAAGTGCCTCTCCTCCCATGGATGCCTGACAAGGCCATCCTCTACTACATATGTATCTCAAGCCTTGGGTGGTTCCATGTTTACTTTTTGGTTTGTCATTTATTCCCTAGGAGCTC
>JANHMN010000506.1:0-19218 GCA_030674055.1 Rhabdomys pumilio
GAATGAAGTATTGCTCTGTTGCTATGACACAATATCTCAACTAAAAAACAACGTAGGGAAAGAAAGATTTACTTGAACTCACAATTCCAGGTCTCAGTCTATCATTAAGGGGAAGTCAAGGCAGGAATTTGAAACCACAATCAAGAGTAGAGAGAAATGAATGTACACAGGCTCATTGTACTCATCTTGCTTTCTCTAATATAGTACAAGACCCACTGCCTAAGGAATGGTTCCACCTACAGTGGACTGAGTCTTTCTATGTCCGTTAACTGAATTTAGATAAATCTCTACCTGACCTGGATAACTGCTATACTCTCTTCCCAGGTTATTCTTGAGTGTTTTGAGTTGACAAAGCTAATCAACAGAAATGGGAATTTGGCAATGAGCCCAAGATTGACCTTCATGACTCAAAAAATGAAAGGCCTTTAAAATATGATTGTTGGCTAAGCCTATAGTTCTAGCTATGTAGAAGGCTGAGATGAGAGTATTAATTGAATCTATGGGTTGAAGACCACTATGATCAGAAAAGCAAAAATTCATCTCATAAGAAAAAAAACATTTAAAAATGTGATTTTTTAAGCCATCTGGGAAAATAATTCTAGTTTCTAACATTTCTGTGCATTTCCATCTTTTCAGGGGCCCACCTCCCACATCACATACAGTGTGTCATTTTCAGATTGTGATATTGGTGACTGAACCCATGGTAGTGACTCAATATTTTCTTTGCAGAAACCAAAATGTCACCAGACTTCGTTTCAATTGTCTGAACATTTTCCATATCTGAAATGAGACTGAAAGGCCTTGATTGGCAGCAGCTATGAACAGTTGAGCAAGCCAACAGGTCACAGAGAGGGAAGCAGAGAGAATGATCAGTCAAAACCATGCACTCCTAGTTTTGTTTGGTTTTGTTTCCTGAGGGGGGGGGGGAACCCAACCTAGTTCATATTTTTACATTTGAGCAAGAAACAGTTTTTCACAATGGAAAGGAAGCTGAGTAGTTGTTAGATCTGACTGTCCAACAAAATTGATTCTGGATATAGTCACTTAAGCTTATCAAAGAGCTTTATAGCTCTCAAGGAAGGTAGATTAATTATTGACACACAGGATGTGGGGAAATGCTGCCTGGCCTGGAAGTAAAGAGACAGAAGTCAGGGTTTCGAAGAGTAGATTAATAAATTTTAACCATGTTTTCTAGCAAGACCATGTGGGGGAAAAATGGATTCCCATCTTGAAGGAAGACAACTAAGAACTTCCTCTTGGGACATTGTGTTTTTCCCTCACTACTTTTAGATTCAGATGAACGGATACATGTTTGGAGTGCATAAGCCAATCCTTTCTGTTGTATAGAAGAGAATCCCTGAGCTATGAGCCGTAATGGTGGCTGGGGCCATAGTTTATCTTTCTTCCTTCATAAACTCAGTATGGTTCTTGTAAGTAAAGGATTGAAGTCATGACTCTTTGTGCCAAGACTCTCTCCTCAGCTTTGTCGGTGACAGTGTAAGTGCAATTGTGCATGAACACCTATCCTTGTCTATGTGTAAATACAAGACTACTCTTCTTTTGGGCCAGTTTTAGTTTAGGTCATAGCATACGCTGGTTTCGGCCATCTGGAGCTGGAAATCACACTCCTTCCTCCTCCAAATTCAGCCTAGTTCATGGAACGAATATTCTATATCCCACCTCCAATGCATACATGTATGCCATGTGTCAGAGAAGAGCTGGTTGCTCACTGAAGGAACTAAGTCTTTCCTGGGCCACCCAGAGGTTGTGCCAGATACCTGATCTGGTCCCATGTACGGTCCATCTTTCACTTGTGTTACTCTGAAAGGGAAAGATGTTTGGCAAGCAGACTAGACACTCTTAGCTACTCAAATTCTGAGTCAATAAACTCAGAATCTGCTTTGAAGATCTAGAGCTCTCTGTTTTAAAGAAACAAAGAGTCCATGTTATAAACTAACGATTTGAGTACAGATTAGTAGACTTGTCTAAGTTGTGAAAGAGAAGGGGAATGGTAGACAGAAAGGTAGTTGCAGAGAAGCAAGTCCTTATAGTCTGTCAAAAGCTCTGTAAATAAGCAACAATAATTCAGTTAAGAGTGGACTGAATGTATAGCTTTGGTCCCATAAAACTACAATGGACATGGGAAATACCTACTAAGGACTGACATTCTCACTTATCTAAACAAACCTAGCATTGCGAGTTATATGAAATTATGATGGATAAAATTATGTCAATTTCACAGTACCTGATAATGTAATAAATAATGGGCTGCTGGGTTTTTTTCCATTGGTATAATATATGCTTCTATGTGTAAAAAAACAAAACTTAGGGTAAAACAGTATGTAGCTTTAACTGGCAGCAGCTTTATTTAATCTTATGTTTACTAAGTCTCTTGCTTATATCAAGAAGTCACACTGAGGGACCAATCTATACTATCTAGGTTTATAAAAGTGCACTTCACAATGTTGAACCAAGGAGGAAATTGCCTAACAACGTATTTCTCTGAATATATCCGGCCATTAAGTAGCATGTGACTGTGGTTTTCTTTTTCTTTTATAAATAAACCCTCCTCGGATTACACTACTTTAAGTGTACCCCGGGACCTGTTGGGGGAAAGTCAATGATAGAAGACTGATCTGGGAGCATAATATTGCTAATTTGTTTAAAAGAAGACTTATCTTGAAAGTGTGTTTTTCTTAAATCAAGGAGTTCCAGAGTTCCTTGTCATTCCCTCAGCATTGCTTTGAGATCACAGAATGGTGGATTGCTACTCCTTAAACAGGAATATTGGTGCTGGAAAAGTTGGTCTCAAGGGTTTTCCTTACTATGTTTGGAAAAATGGCAAGTGGATACAGAGAGTCATGATATCCAGCTTTCAACTTTGTTGTTTGAGAATGGATTTCCCTCTGGCCAACCAAAAGAGTAATATGTCCTCCAGTTTACAACATGGAGAGGCCCCACTCAGGTCTGCTTACCTTCCACAGCATTATATGTGATCATAGGCAAAGAACCCATGCTTTGTGGGTAGGTCCCAAACAGTCATTCTAAAGCATCGAGTCTCTGAAAGCTATACTCTGATTTCTCATCTCATGATTCAACATCCTTCATTCTTGGCAAGAATTAGAGGAGGATAAGACAGAGGCCTGTCACATGATTTGGAAAAGGAAATGTTTTCTATTGTTTTGAGCAAGGCAGTAGCACCAACGAATGTACAGACAGGCAAAGAGGTTTCCTTCTATGTAAAAACAATTTTCTAAACTCAAATGTTTACCTGGGTTGACTATGGTTAAATATTAATATTTTCAATGATGTTTTTTATGTCTCAAAATGAAATTCTTCCTTCCTATTGAAGTCCTCCACATGAAAGTGGAGAAAAGAAATGTGCTATTTCCTGAGTTGTTCTATCTTGGAGTCATGTAACTGGGATTCCACACTTCAGTCATATCCTGGAAAAATTTGGTATCATTGTCTTTCAGGATGAATGAATACATGCTTGTACACAGAGGAACAGACACATAGGAGGCCTCTTTTCTTCAACAAACTTCACTGATGGTCTGTCATATGCTAAATGCTGGGATGTGTGGTAAAGAAACGGAATGCAGAGAGTTTGTACCAAAGATTATCACAGACTTAAAGATAGGAAATACTAAAATCAGCAGTAATAGATACAAAGTAACAGCATCTCATATTCACTGAGCACTGAATATGACAATATGTCATATACAAACGTACACACTTTCCATGTATTTTACAACTTAATCCTCCTGAGAGCCCCCCAAAACAAATATATTTTGAGCAACCCCTTTATACATGGGAAATATGAGGCACAAAGCAACTAAAGAATTTGTCCAAGGTAACACAGTCAATAAATCTTGGGTTTGTACCCAGGAAGTTTGACTAATGCCTTAAGTGACTAACCCACATGGGCATAGAAAGCTAAAGATGGGCTTCTCTGGGTGTTCAGAGGATCTATTTGCAATCTAGGCACAGACATTTAGGAGTTGTGTTCGAAGAACCTCAGGGATTATAATTCGTATCTACTATTTAATGACATTATGAACCAATCAGCATAGAGAATAAATAGTCTTGTACTCATCCTGCTACGAGGTTCAAGGAGTCTGAATGTTCTTGGAGAAGATCTAGTCTTGTCCTTACTCTTCCAGAAATGGGCCCATTAGCTGGACCAGAGGATATGCTCTCCTTCCTTCAAGAACCCTCCTGGGATGTTGCTATCCAGAAATGGAGACACTTTTTGTTAGCCTTACTCACAAATAACAATACCATGGGCAGCTCCAGCTGCTTCCTGCCTAATGACAACCATATGAGCATCACATAGATCAGAATCGAATGTAGGTTCATATGCCTTGATCAGTTTCATATTCTTATAAGATTGTGAGCATGAAGCATCCCCTGGAGCATCTCCCATCATCCCAGCATGTTTTGGTGATGGTTTGTGAGGAATTTAATTCAAATCCCTCTATGGGCTCCAAGCTAAAAAAAAAATGTTCTGTTCTGATACCCAGAAAGTGACAGATGTGGTGAGCATTTGTTGGGTTCCAGATCCGTTCTGTAGTATCTGTGTGGCCTGAATCAGCCCATTGTCTCTAGAACCCACTTTCTAGTCTTCATACTTTCACTTCAAATCAAGGTAAAGAGATCAGGGCTTGGATTTAGGGGATTAAAATCTCTCCATGTACATCGACAGGGTGGCTGTACATACGTATGTAGGATTGTGGAAAGGATGTGTGAGCTTGAAGCCTGGAGCTCAGGATGCTGTCGGCTACCAGCAAGCATTTGTTCGTGTTATTACTGTTGTGCTGCTTACTAAGTGTTAACAAGTGACTGTTTATAAATAGTCTAAATTGAAGCCACAGTGTTAGCCTTTGGAGTTCTCTAAAGCTGCCTCCCTGCTGTCTCTCATTTCACCATGGCTGTAAGACAGGCTGGTAGGAGCAAGGCTACCTGGTGCCAAGATAGAATAGGATGTTCTTGCTATCGACTCTGTACCCAAACACGCTGATTTCCCCCAGGAGTTTACTTAAATCATGTTTAAAGTGATTTCTATTTCCAGCAGCTAATGAATCCAAGGTTCCTGCCTGCATCGGAAAGAAAGTGCATTTTAGTCATGGCTGCTTTGACCCCTTGATGTCTCCTTTCTAACACTGTACAAACCCATCTCTGTTCAATCTTTCTGTGCCCAGCATGATGCCATACCTTTGGTTCTTTGCTGCAGGAAAGAATCTCTTCCCTGCAATGAATGCGTGTTTAAAGAGCTATCTGCACATCCTCTCTCTTCTAATCTTTTCAGTGTCCTCTGAGAAGTGGAAAAGTTCCACATATTGGGTGTCTTCATTAGCGAATGTTAGCGCCATTTTCAGCCCAACACTTACACCCACAGGGATAGAGTAGCCTACTGATCTAATGTGTATTTCAATGTCTCACTCTCTAGGGTCTCACAAGATCCAATAGTATGGCTTCTCAAAACAAGTATTTTTTGAGGGGTGGGGGACATAAAAATAATTGTTGTTGTGAAATCTTTCTGGGATTTAAGTGAGGTAAGTCATGTGAAGAGCTTGACACTGTATCTAACTCACAACATTTCTCAATAAAGAGGTGCTGTGTTAGCACGAGCATTCCCCCACTGAAATTGGGGTTCAAGTAGGAGTTAACATCATTCTTAGTACTCGGGCCTTTGTACATTCTTTATAAAAACTACATCTATTTATACTTTTTATTTAATTTGTGTCATACAGTGTAGGAGGAACTAAGGAGGGAGGAGTAAATAGAGGAGGAGAAGGAGCAAGGGAGGAAGAGGAGAAGGAAGAGGAGGGGCTAGGGGAGAGACAAGATGAGAGAGAGGGGGACATGGAGGCTGATGTTCGCTTGTCTGTAGCAGTCAAAGGTACTTGGTATATCTAAACTGGGTATTGGGTTACACCTCTGATTGTAAAGGCATCTTGTTATTGATCATTACCAAATATATAAGTCTTTGATTAATCTTTTTTTTTTTTTCGAGACAGGGTTTCTCTGTGTAGCCCTGGCTGTCCTGGAACTCACTCAGTAGACCAGGCTGGCCTCGAACTCAGAAATCCGCCTGCCTCTGCCTCCCAAGCACTGGGATTAAAGGCGTACGCCACCACCACCCGGCTTTGATTAATCTTTAAGCATTAGAATCTCATTTTTCTACAGGCCGTGTGGGTAGTGGGATGGTCTGGGCAATGCCCAGCCTTGCAGAGACAGCGTGGAAGATTGGTAGAGCCATCTCCCACGCTGGCATCTCATGGGTGGCAGGGCTGGTGTTTCTGGCTGGACGTTTCTAGCTACGGCACCCACGTGGCCTCCAGTCACTGAACATGGTGTTTGTTCTAGCCAGAGCTGCCACAGCTTATAGAGTCGGCTTGACTGGCGGCCGCTTTTTTAAAATAATTGCTTCAACAATACAGTATATTTTAATCAGGTTTCCCTGCCCTCAGCTCCTCCCAGATACTCCTCACTGACCTAGCTACTTAATGTTCTCTCTCTCTCTTTCAAAAGAAAAAAAACCCACAAAATGAAAATCAAAACAAATAGATCCCATAAGATAAAAAAAAATGCTCAAACAGAACAAAACTGAACAAAAAGCTCACCAAACAAACAGAAAACAACAACCACAAAACCATAGAGGTCATTTTGTGTTGACCAACTTACTACTCCTGGGTCTGGGTCTGCCCTGAAGAATGGTTGATCTCCCCAGTCAGACTCCACTGGAGAAAATGGAGTTTTCCTGTTGTTAGAGGGTATCCGTTGCAGGCAGTTTCTTGGTTAGGGGTGGGATGTTGTGTCTACTTTCACTGTGCTACTCACAGTGTTGGGATCCCAACTAGCTTGAGTCTATGCAGGTCCTTTGCACACTGCCACAGTCTCTGTGAATCCAGATGTGCGTCAGTCTTATTGTGTTTGGAAGATGCTGTTTCCTTGGACTCATTCACCACCTCTGGCTCTTACAATCTTTCTGCCTCCTCTTCAACCTAGATACTTGAAGGGGAGGTGGTTGATGTACTCTGAAGACTCTCCTCTCTGTACATTGTCCTAGTGTGTGTCTCCGTGTTAGTTCCTGTCTACTGCAAGAAGCGTCTCTGATGAGGGATGGATGACTCACTGATCTATGGTTATAGCAATAAGTCATTAGGAACCATCATCTTGTTACCATGTTCCTTTAGCAGAATTAGTCGATTTTTCTTTAGGTCCATGACCTATGTAGTCTCCAGTTCTTGGCTACTTTAGCAGTGTCAGTGCCATCTCATGGAGTGGGCCTTAAATCCAATCAAAAACTGATTGGTTACTCGCATAACATTTGTGACAGTATTACACTGGTGTATCTTGTAAGCAAGTCACTGTTGTAGGTTGAAAGGTTTGTAGCTGGATGGTACTGATGACTGCCTTTCTCTTCAGTCATGTTCAGAGTACCCTCAAGCATCATGAATGCCAGTCAGTAGGGATGAAGCTGCTAGTTGGGCACCAGTTTTGTTCCTTCATCTTCTATGACATAAGTACATGTTGTCCTCAGAAATAGGGCTGTAGCATCAGGTTGTAGAAAGCAACCCATAGCCTTAGCAATAGCCTGCGAAGTGGGGGGTTGGGAGAGTCTATAGGACCTGTTTGGGCAATAACTCAACAAGATGTAACCTATTCCTGGCACTGGAGAAATGTGGTGGCATAAGATACCTAGTTGAGGCACTGTCTCATCTATCCTTCGGTGACTCTGTTTAAATTCCTTTTATATGTGTATTATTTTAGGAAGTAATAGGTTTCTATATGGTTGTTCAAAGGGTCTTTAGTGTTAGTTGTCTCTCCACATATTCCCTGTTCTCCCATCCCCTTTCCCATCTAATCTTCCTATTCTACTTCCCCTTTATCTCTTCATGACACTATATTTTATTTCCTCTTTCTTGGGAGATCCAATTCTCCCACTGATCCCTTACCTAACATCCACAGCTATTCAGATTGTAGCACAGATATCTAAGTCTCTCTCTCTCTCTCTCTCTCTCTCTCTCTCTCTCTCTCTGTGTGTGTGTGTGTGTGTGTGTGTGTGTGTGTGTGTGCATGCACATATATGAATGCACATGCAAAGAACAACTCTCTTCTTCCACCGTATGGGTCCTCACATTTGGCCCGCAGCAACTTTACCCACTTAGCTCTCTTGCTGGCCCCTTCCTTGCACATTCTATGTCTATCTGTATCGTTGCTTCCCTTGTGCATTTAGTAGACACTAAACCATTTTTATGACCATTTGGATTCTATCTGCTACAGAACACCATCCCTGCTCACTCAAGTAGAATGTGTCAACTCCTGGGACCTCAGTTGTGATGTTAATCCCTCTAAAACTGTGTTCCTATGCTCCTGTAACTATTCTAGAGACTAGGCTTATTGAGAGTGGTCTGGGGGACTACCTCAGGTCTACATAATCTATCAGAAAACCTTTTTAGGTATTCTACTCCTTGCAAAGAAATGCAGAGGCTGCCAGTAGAACTAGCAGCTCTTAGAGACCTGATTACCAGGGGATTTTCAAGACAGATCTATTCATTCAAGGCATACCTGGGCCAGTTGTACTGAGTTTAAGAAACTTGAGGACATTTGTGTAAATGATCAGAGTGTCAGGAACTAATGAGTTGCTTTTCCTTGTATTATCAGATGTGGTGAAGACCTGTGGGCAATAAGGAGGAGTATGGAAGGAGGCACAAAATCAGAAGGGTGCTTAGCACCAGTCAGACCCCCTCCCTTTTATTTGTGAAGGGCTTCTTTCTTCTTGGTATTTATTGCTCTGAGTCACTTCTCTGGGTGCCAGATGGAAGATGCAGAAGCTCCTGGCTGCCTATGAAGAAACGTGAAGTTGGATTGGGGACCAGCTGAGAGTGGGGGAGGGGCAAGGAAGCTGAGCTAGGGACTCATTTTTAGATTGGATAAAACTCCCAATCATGAGTCTCTCTCTTCCCAGGAGGTTTGATCAGTTCCCTGGGGATGCTTTTCTCATATGTTTTCCCTCTTGTTCTTTGAGCCCATCTGTAAATTTGTAGGAGAAATCTAATCCGTATGGTCTCATTCATTAAACTCATTAAGCTGTTTTATAATGAGAACAATTTCGTGGCTGCAAACCCTTCAAAGTTTACTCCTGGCAGCCACAATTTCCTGTTTGTGAAGAATGAGTTGGGCATCAGGCCTGAGATGTTGTTTTTTGGGCATCTTGTTCCAAAACAGATTTTTTTTTTCTCCATTTTAGAGAGGATGCAGGGGACTATGTATCTAGGTTACCAGATGCAACACCCATACTAAGTTTGTATGGTATGGTCACATGGTCAGAATGACCAAGGCTATACTGATCTGGAAGATTTGAGAATCCTAAGAGACATGGTCTTTTGGACTTCATAGAAGCCATTGCTTCTATAAAGCATGTTCCAGTTATCAGAATGGACATGATCTCTTTGGTTTGATATATATATATATATATATATATATATATATATATATATATATATATCCACTATTGATTTCCTTTCTTGTGTTGTGGTTAAAATTAACCACCTTCTATGACAGGAGTCCTCAACCTCCCTAACGCTGTGACCCTTTAATAATGGGTTCCCCAGGGAACTGATCCTTATGTTGTGGCAACCCCAAATCAAAAATTATTTTTGTTGATACTTCATAACTGTAATTTTGCTACTGTTATGAATCACAATGTCAAGATCTGTGTTTTCTAATAGGTGTCAAACAGTCTACAGTTCAGAAAGGCTATACGAGATATGGGCTAAGCTATAGACAGTACTTAAAAACACAAGCTCTGGGATATGGGAAACCAAGCATGCTTTAAGTTGACAATAAGGGTACCACTCAGAAAAATACAAACTCTCTGAACTTTGTTTTCCTAATCTGATAGAAAACTCTGTGTGTATGTGTGAGTATCTGTGCATGCGTTTATGTGTGTGTGAATCCATGTTCCTTTGGATGCACACTTGCGCTGGCTAGTTTCATGTCAACTTGAAACAAACTAAGAGCCACTCAGGAAGAGGGAACCTCCTCTATCATTTCTTATTGCTCACCTTAGAAAACGCCATCACCCGATTGGCTGTGAGTGAGCTTGTGGCGCGGTTTCTTAATTGATGATGGATGGGAGAGTTCCCAGTTCAGTGTGAGTGGTACCAATTCTAGACTGGTGGCCCTGAATGCTATAAGATTGCATATTGTGAGGAACAAGCCAGTAAACAGCATTCCGCTGTTGCCTCTGCTTCAGTTCCTACCTCCATGTTCCTGCCCTGTCTTCCTTCTCTGACTGTCCTTCATGATGAGCTAATATGAAATAAAACCTGTTCTTTCCTCCTCTGATTGCTTTTGGTCATGGCATTTTTATCACAGGAATAGAAACTCTAACTAAGACAACAGGTGTGTGGGTGCATGGACATTTACGTACTGTGGCGGTCAAAGGTCAGCCTTCAGGATCATTCTTGATGTTTTTTTTGTTTTGAGACAGGGACCCTCACTGGCCTGGAATTCTCTGATTACACACCACTGGCTGGCCATCGAGCCCAAGGATGTTCCCTGCTGCCTCTGAATCTCCAGGGCTGGGATTATTGATACACCACCATACCCCGCTACTTTACATGGGTTCTAGGCATCACACTTGGGACCACATGTTTACATGGCAAGCCCTTTACTGACTGAGCCATCTTCTCAGCCTGACAACCTCTTTTAAGGCTATATAATATGAAATAGGCACACAGAGAAAATGTGCAATGCATTAACAGATAACTTAATGAGTGCTGGATAAACTAGGTTGGCCCCAATTTCCCTTTCCCATGATCCTCCACCTCTCTTAACAAATGCAGGCAATATCTCTGAAGGAAGCACTTCAGTTGTCCTTTTAAAACAATCCCGAGCTACATATTCCGCTGTCTGGGGCTTCATTTCATCCGTTTGTTTACGTGATCCAGGTACTTTGCTCTAAGCAGCTGTAATTAACTTCATTGCCATGCTGTATGCTATTTCATCGTTTGTGTATTCCACAACTTATGTGGCTACTTCACGCAGGATCCACATTTGGGTTATTCCCAGCCTGGTCATTATAAGTAATACTGCTTAGTAAGTGATATGAATGTTTCCCATGGGCACAGCTTTGACGCTGTGTAAAGACTTGTTGGGCCACAGGTAAATGTTATCTCTGCATTTAGTACCAGATGCAAACGTGTATGCTGGTTTCTGATTACACAGCAGTGCCCCAGAATCACTATTCACGGCGAGCCTTACCATGCTTCCAAATTGCTAAGGGTATCAGGCCTACAGCTTAAGGACTCTCCTCAGCCACTGAGGGTACTTGACTCTGGTAAAACAGACCATTGGCTTCAGTGCAGAGAAGTATTTGAAGATTAGTGAGGCAGAGTTGGGGTGATGAAAGGTTTGTTCACATAGACTTTTAAGTGTAACGGTTAAGGAAATCAGAGAGACTCAGAAGGGAAGACCTACTTCTAGTGAGTGAGTGTGAGCTTGTCAAAGAAGGGTTAACCATCTTTATACTAAAATTCTCGGTTTTTAACATTTTAACCTCTTTTTTTTTTTTACAGTTCCCACTCCCAGTTCACACTCCCACAGTTTCTCATCCTATTTCTCCCCTACCCTGTATCCAAGAGGATGCCCCTCCCCAGCCAGCCTTCCACACTCCCTGGGGTCTCAAGTCTCTCAAGGCCAGACCAGGCAATCCTCTGCTGTATATGTGTTGGGAGTCTCTGACCAGCTTGCCTGGTTGGTGGCTCAGTGTCTGAGAGATCTCAGGGTTCTGGGAAGACTACTTGTCTTCCTATGGGGTCGTCGTCCTACTCAGCTTCTTCCAGCCTTTCCCTAATTCAACCACAAGGGTCCCTGACTTCAATCCAATGGTTGGGTGTAAGCATCTGTGTCTGCTTCAGTCAGCTGCTTGTTGGGACAGCCATGCTAGGCTCCTGTCTTTACAGCACACCATAGCATCAATAATAGTGTCAGGCCTTGTAGCCTCCCCTAGAGATGGATACCAAGTTGGGGCAGTCAATGGACCTCCTTTCCCTCAATCTTTTCTCCATTTTGTCCCTATAGTTCTTTTAGATAGGAACAATTCTGGGTCAGAATATTTGACTGTAGGATGGCATCCCCATCCCCCTACTTGATGCCCTGTCTTTCTACTGGAGGTGGACTCTCCCTCTTTCCACTGCTCCCTCTCCTCACTGTTGGGCATTTTATCTAAGGTCCTTCTTTTGAGTCCTGAGAGTCTCTTACCTCCCAGGTCTCTGGTCATTTCTAGAGGGTCCCCACCCCCAACACTTACCAAACCCTCAGGTTGCATATTTCCATTCATTCTGCTGGCCCTCAGGGCTTCTTTTCTGTCCTCCCCTACCTTCCCTTTCCCCTCCCTTTCCCACCAAGGTCCCTCACTCTCTCTGTTTCCTGATTGTTTTCTTTTCTCTCCCAAATGGGATTGAATAATCCTGGAGGGATATCTTTTGGGTATATGCCCAAGAGTGGTATAGCTGGGTCCTCAGGTAGATCTATTTCCAGTTTTCTGAGAAAACTCCAGATTGATTTCCAGAATGGTTGTACCAGTTTGCAATCACATCAACAATGGAGGAGTGTTCCTCTTTCGCCACATCCTTACCAACTTGTGTTGTCACCTGAGTTTTTGGTCTTAGTCATTTTGATTGGTATAAGGTAGAATCTCAGGGTCGTTTTGATTTGCATTTCCCTGATTACTAAGGACTTCAAACACTTCTTTAAGTGGTTCTCTGCCATTCGAGATTCCTGTCTTGAATTCTCTGTTTAGCTCCACGCCCCATTTTTTGATTTGGGTTGTTTGAATTCTTGGAGGTTAGCTTCTTGAGTTCTTTATATATTTTGGATATCTATATCCAAATAGATATCTATATCTATATATTTCGGAGAGCTCTCTATCAGATGTGGGGTTAGGGAATATTTTTTTTCCAATCTGTAGGTTGCTGATTTGTTTTTTACTTTTAATATTTTAAAATTGAATGTGTGTCCAGGGCAGGGCAGCATCTGCAAGGAGCCTGCAGAGGTCAGAGCATCAGAACTCCTGCAGCTGGACTTACAGGTGGTTGTGAGATGCCCAACACAACACGGGTACTAGGAGCTGTACTCCAGCCCTCTCTAAGATCAGTACATGCTCTAAACAGCTGAACCATGCTCCAGCCTTTTAGTTATCTTAACATAGACATCAAGCATGAGGGTTAAGAGAAGTGGGGGGGGAGGGCAGCAGGAGCGTGCTCAGAAAGAAAAAGTGCTGTGTGCAAGAGTGTGGTTATGAGCATCTCTAAGACACGCATACTTAGCGCCTTGTTGAATTCACAGAGGCACAACTGCCTCTACAGTCGTCACGTTAGGATTTGGACGGGTTCTGAAGCTATCATCTTCAAAGCATTGCTAAGAAGCCTAAATGAAGTCACAGAATGGCTTTCCAACTGATACGATAAAGCAGAGGCTACAGGAATCCAGGGAAGTAGAGAATCTTGATGTAAACAAAGTTAACACATCTGCTGGAGGGTCCCAGGAAAGGTCTGGAAACAGGAAGGAGGCCATACTCACAATCACCAGCACCGGGTTGTGATAACACCGGTTCCTCACTGTGTTATCATAAAGTATCTAGATACAAAAGGAATGCAGTCTGCATGTTGACAACCTTCAGAGCAAATGTTAACTGCACTGCGTCTCAGCTGGCCAGAGCCATTAACCAGACCTGGGAGGGAGGGATTCTTTTTCCCTCCCAGAATTCCCATAACTTTCCCTGTTGTTCTAGTCTGCTTTAATGGTGTCCATCTTTGACTCTAAGTTAAGCCAGTGGGTGATAGTAATTTCATTTTGATTATTCTTTGCTTTTCCTCCTCCACTGGCAGGTGAGCAGCTTTCTGAGTGCCTACAGTGTTTATCGAGTTTCCTCTTTGCAGAGAAACTGTTAGAGCCACTTCTCCGCTTTGCTTTTCTATTTCATTTTTGTTTCCTACATTGCTCAGCTGGAATGCACGCCTTGTTTGGGCTGACTTGTCCCATGCCTTCCCATTTGTGTTATGGGACATTTTAAGGAAATGAAGTTGTTCCATTCCTCCCCGACCCATCTATCTATCTATCTATCTATCTATCTATCTATCTATCTATCTATCTATCTATTCATTCACTTTTCATCCCAATCGCTGCCCTCCTTCTCCAGCCCTTCCCAGTTTCTCCCTCTCCCCCTCCCCTTCTTCTCTGAAAAGGGTGGGGTTTGCCACCCCATATCTTGCTGGCACATCAAGTCTCTGCAGGGGTAGGTGCATCCTCTCTCACTGAGGCCAGACAAGGCATCCCAGTTAAGGGAACAGGATCCACAGGCAGGCAGCAGTTTTAGAGACAGTTTCTGCTCCAGTTGTTGCGAGACACACATGAAGACCAAGCTACACATCTGCCACACATGTGCAAGGGGCTAGCTCTAGTCCATTTATGCTTTTTGACTGGTGATTCAGTCTCTAAGATTGCCCCAACGGCCCACGTTAGTTGAACCTATTGGTCTTCCTTTGGAGTTCCTATCCCCTCTAGGACCCTCAATCCTTCCCCGCAACTCTTGCATAAGACTCTCCAAGCTCCATCCAATGTTTGGCTGGGGGTCTCTGCATCTGTTTCAGTCAGCTGCTGGGTGGAGTGTCTCAGAGGACAGTTATGCTAGGCTCCTGTCTGCAAGCACAACAGAGTATCATTAATAGTGTCAGGGATTGGTGCTTGTCCATGGGATGGGTCTCAAGTTGGGTCAGTTATTGGTTGACCATTCCCTCAGACTCTGTTCCATCTTTGTCCATATATTTTTTTGGACACAGGACACATTTTGGGTCAAAAGTTTTGTGGGTGGGTTGGTGTCCTTGTCTCTCCACTGGGGGTACTCCAGGTTACAGGAAGTGGCCACTTCAGGTTCCATATCCCCACTGCTAGGAGTCTCAGCTAAAGTCACCCCCATAGACTCCTGGGAGCCTCCCCTATATTCAGTAAAGCTTTTCCTTTCAATGTGGTCAAGTTCACCAACCAAGTGTTTTATATAATCTTTACAAACTTTTGTCTTGGACCAAAGTCACAATCTCCTATAGTATATCTGAAAATGATATCACTTGCTTTTCCTATGTAGATACATCACCTGCCTGAAATTAATTTGTTTTTGTTACTGTTTATGGTGTTAAAATAGAAAGCAAATAGTTTCCTGACGCATATACCTAATTCTCGCTGACATGTTCTTTACTAGAACTATTCATGTAGACCAGTGTCCTTACACTGTGTGGGTATCATTGTGTGGTCTGCTGTGATTTTTTCAATAAATCTTGGTGCCCAGTTGAACAAGTCTACCCACTTTGTTTTTTCTTTCCTTATGCTGTCTCTTTGAATTTATGTCTTTCGATTAATCCAGAATTTCCACAGAAGGCATTTGGGGATTTTTGTTTTTAAGATAAAATTGATCTGCCTTTGTGTTGTATGGTCATTTCCTCCTAACTGAAAAATTCCCTCAAGAAGGAAGAAGGCTCATGAGACTCAAACTTAACAAGAATCACAGGCTATAGAAGCAGCAGACAAGGTGGGGGGAGGAGGCTCTCACCAGCTGAGCTACTGAGGGGAGATTCTTGGAACTGTAGAGATGGCTGTGAGTCACACAGAGAGCTCTGAGGTGCAGCTTTTGCGGGTCACCACCTGGGTTGGTGCATTTTGGAAATGCAGCTGCATTTACTCATCCACAGTCCTGTGGGGATGTTACCCCTTACCTACAGTCCTGTAATCAACTCAATAAAAAACCCATTGGTTAATGAGTTGGACCTCGTTAGAATCATTACTTTGATCTGTCATGGGTGTGTGTTTGTGTCAGGTTTTCCCGGGAAAGTCTCATCCAACACAGTTATAATGAAATCCCCAATTTATCAGCAAGGTATACTACCCATGTCTTTAGGAACTAAAACAGCCTTCTGAAGAGATTTTTACAACTTTCAGTGAGGTGCGGTGGCGGGGCACACAAACTGTGTTCGATTCTGTAATAGCAACTTGATATTTAGGATCTATCGTGAGTGATAGATTTTCCTAAATGTCACTTTCAAGCTGCCACTCTAATCTGGAAATGAAATGGATGCCTACATGTTGACCTTATTAGTTTTCTTTTGTTTACATTGCTCTAAGTATGTTTACATACTTACCGATGATATTCCTCTTTGTTTCTTCCTACCGCCCGCACCCCCCAACCCCCACCCCGGTGTGCCTTCTCTTAGAACAACATTCTTTCACATTGCCTTTCACACAGATCCCTGTGCAGCAAGGTCTGCTTTTTTTTATTGGTCTGAAAAACGCTTGTATTTCCTCACTTCCCCCAGTTTACCTAATTTGAGTTAGGGTTCTGCTAAAACCCACACATGTCAATGATAAATTTTTAGTAACTTTTTAAAATTCCCCTAACCTGTAGCATGAATCTTCTTTGATTATTACAATTATTTTTCCATCTGCCATCATTTGTCTCCTGGAGTGCCCCATAAACTCAGTCTGTTTGATACCGTTTCTAAACAGTCAACATACTCTGTTCCCTTTTCCACAAATTAGTAATGGATTCATTGGATGCAGATTTAATTCTTGGTAGACAATTCAGACTCGGTATATGGTATTACATCAGAAGACACTTATGACCTGGCTGCTTCTGCTCTTCCCTCTGACATCTGTGACTGACTTTCTCCTCTCGATATCAATCACTCTTGACTCACAATTACTTGTCTGAAGCCGTTCATCTAGCACGTTGTGGTTTGACTTCCTTGGACTCGAAAGGCAGTTTGTCTATGTAAACAGCCCACACTCTCCTCCCTGGGAAATGTGTGCCACATCCTAGTCTTTTGGCATAAAGCACAGCTATTAAAACCTATATAACAATATTATAATTTCATTACGAGGGACTTGGTAGTTTTTTCTGGATGTCCAAAGAAGGTTTTCTATTTCTAGAGACTTGTATTGTTTCTCTGAAATATATTGAATATTTACTGACCCAGTTTGATTTTTGCCGAGTACTTTGTTATCTCAAAATATGTTTCTATGTTCTTGGGCTTTTCAGTTTCCATACAGCTGTACATGTGTGCATGTGTGCATGTGTGCATGTGTGCATGTGTGCATGTGTGCGAGTGTGCATGTGTGCATGTGTGCGTGTGTCCTGTCATCTCAGGAAAAGCCATAGCATTGCATCTTCATATTTGTGTAATATTTCCTCTTTTATGTTTGTCTTACTTCGGATTTTCATTGCTGCCAAGAGACACCATGACCAAGGCAACTCTTATAAGGACAACATTTAATTAGGTCTTGCTTATGGGTTTAGAGGCTCAGTCCCTTATCATCAAGGCAGGAACATGGCAGCATCCAGAAAGGCATGGTGCAGGAGGAGCTGAGAGTTCTACATCTTCATCTGAAGGCTGCTAGCAGAATACTGACCTCCAGGCAGTTAGGACGAGGGTCTTAAAGCCCACACCCACAGTGACACACCTACTCCAACAAGGCCACACTTCCAAATAGTGTCATTCGCTGGGCCAACCATATTCAAGCTGCCACAATGTTATATTTTTCATTTGATTTCCTTTGTACATGGAATCTTGCTATACACCCACAGTCATTTGCCTGTCTCCTCTTTTAATTTTCTCTCCAATTTTTTTATTTGATATCATTTGACTATGTTTTGGTATTTGAAAACACGGCTTTGATATTTCTTCTTTCACCACCTATTGCTCTTAGGCAATTATCTGCTTGCGGTGCTTTTGTGTTTCTTTAAATCTTTTGTTTTAAAATAGTTTTGCTTTCCTTTTCTTTTTCATTCTTGAATTTTATCACTTCTTTTCTGAATTTATCAATTTCTGATATATGCCATTCCTACACAAATCTCTTTTAGTTTGTTTTTCTATATTAAGACAAAACCGGTATCAGCTTATGTATTTTTTCTGGTGCAGCGTTAGTGACTAGAGGGATATTTTCTTTACATTGCTTTTGCTTTTTTTTTTTTTTTTTAAATCGCTGCTGAATATGGATAAGGATCTCCTCTGTCCGTTTTCTTCCTATGATGCGATTGGACGTGCAGACAGTGAATCAGGATGGTTTCCTACCTTTATCTTTCAAGACCTTCTTTTTGTTGGTTTGTAAAGTTTAAAATAATAATGGCTTTGTGTTTTCCAAGACCTCTTGGCTTTTCCTCTTCCTTTTTAATCTGGTTTTTCTCTTTCCTTCCCCAGGCTCTGTCCTACCTAATTTGAACACATTTCCTAGCAGTTTCTGCCCAGTGTAGGTTTTACCCCCAGGCAGAAATGAGCAGGTTAATTTTGAGAATTTCTAGGGTCCAAGCTTGTTTGGCCAGTCACACCTTATCCCAGATGCATTGCCCCAAATTTAATCATACCGTAAGAAATCTCTGTCAGCTGAAGCTCACAAACCTTGAACTTTCCAGAGAACAGCTATTAGGGATTTTTTTTTTTCTTTTCAGGGCAGCAACATACACTTCCCTCCACTTTTTCCACCACGCAAGGGAACACTGTCCATGCCTGTAGCCATTCATCCAAAACACACATGGTTTGAGTAAAGAAGATACTGCTTCTATTTTCCTGTTAGACAGTGTTCCTGATTTCTTAACTACCAGTCTTGTTCTGTGTGTTTTTCATGAAGTGATTTCAAGAGACTGAAAGACACCACTGTAGCTTTCTTCCCTTCCCAGATTCTCTCTCACCCTTATCCTTGAAGAATATCTGTGTGGCATATAAACTTCATGGACAGTATTTTTTTTTCTTAAAGCAAATAAAAAGCTGTCATTCTTCCATTGAATGGATCTGTCACCCTTGTTGCAGTGTGTGTGTGTGGGGGGGGGGTTGTGAGCATGTGTGAATGTGTATGTGTGTGAGTGTGTGAATGTGAGTTGTGAATGTGTATGTGAATACGAGTGTGTGAATGTGTGTGAGTGTGTGTGAGTGTGTGTACATGTGTGTGTGAATGTATATGAGTATGTGAATGTGGGAGTGTGTGAGAGTGTGTGTGTGAATGTCTGTGAGTGTATGTGAATGTGAATGTGTGAATGTGTGAGTGTGTGTGAATGTGTGTGTGTGTATGTGTATGTATTTACATACATATGTGAGTTAGTGAATGTTGAGTGTGTGGTAGTGTGTGTGTGTAAATGTGTGTGAGTATATGTGAATGTGAGTGTGT
>JANHMN010000507.1:0-19215 GCA_030674055.1 Rhabdomys pumilio
GAATGAAGTATTGCTCTGTTGCTATGACACAATATCTCAACTAAAAACAACGTAGGGAAAGAAAGATTTACTTGAACTCACAATTCCAGGTCTCAGTCTATCATTAAGGGGAAGTCAAGGCAGGAATTTGAAACCACAATCAAGAGTAGAGAGAAATGAATGTACACAGGCTCATTGTACTCATCTTGCTTTCTCTAATATAGTACAAGACCCACTGCCTAAGGAATGGTTCCACCTACAGTGGACTGAGTCTTTCTATGTCCGTTAACTGAATTTAGATAAATCTCTACCTGACCTGGATAACTGCTATACTCTCTTCCCAGGTTATTCTTGAGTGTTTTGAGTTGACAAAGCTAATCAACAGAAATGGGAATTTGGCAATGAGCCCAAGATTGACCTTCATGACTCAAAAAATGAAAGGCCTTTAAAATATGATTGTTGGCTAAGCCTATAGTTCTAGCTATGTAGAAGGCTGAGATGAGAGTATTAATTGAATCTATGGGTTGAAGACCACTATGATCAGAAAAGCAAAAATTCATCTCATAAGAAAAAAAACATTTAAAAATGTGATTTTTTAAGCCATCTGGGAAAATAATTCTAGTTTCTAACATTTCTGTGCATTTCCATCTTTTCAGGGGCCCACCTCCCACATCACATACAGTGTGTCATTTTCAGATTGTGATATTGGTGACTGAACCCATGGTAGTGACTCAATATTTTCTTTGCAGAAACCAAAATGTCACCAGACTTCGTTTCAATTGTCTGAACATTTTCCATATCTGAAATGAGACTGAAAGGCCTTGATTGGCAGCAGCTATGAACAGTTGAGCAAGCCAACAGGTCACAGAGAGGGAAGCAGAGAGAATGATCAGTCAAAACCATGCACTCCTAGTTTTGTTTGGTTTTGTTTCCTGAGGGGGGGGGGAACCCAACCTAGTTCATATTTTTACATTTGAGCAAGAAACAGTTTTTCACAATGGAAAGGAAGCTGAGTAGTTGTTAGATCTGACTGTCCAACAAAATTGATTCTGGATATAGTCACTTAAGCTTATCAAAGAGCTTTATAGCTCTCAAGGAAGGTAGATTAATTATTGACACACAGGATGTGGGGAAATGCTGCCTGGCCTGGAAGTAAAGAGACAGAAGTCAGGGTTTCGAAGAGTAGATTAATAAATTTTAACCATGTTTTCTAGCAAGACCATGTGGGGGAAAAATGGATTCCCATCTTGAAGGAAGACAACTAAGAACTTCCTCTTGGGACATTGTGTTTTTCCCTCACTACTTTTAGATTCAGATGAACGGATACATGTTTGGAGTGCATAAGCCAATCCTTTCTGTTGTATAGAAGAGAATCCCTGAGCTATGAGCCGTAATGGTGGCTGGGGCCATAGTTTATCTTTCTTCCTTCATAAACTCAGTATGGTTCTTGTAAGTAAAGGATTGAAGTCATGACTCTTTGTGCCAAGACTCTCTCCTCAGCTTTGTCGGTGACAGTGTAAGTGCAATTGTGCATGAACACCTATCCTTGTCTATGTGTAAATACAAGACTACTCTTCTTTTGGGCCAGTTTTAGTTTAGGTCATAGCATACGCTGGTTTCGGCCATCTGGAGCTGGAAATCACACTCCTTCCTCCTCCAAATTCAGCCTAGTTCATGGAACGAATATTCTATATCCCACCTCCAATGCATACATGTATGCCATGTGTCAGAGAAGAGCTGGTTGCTCACTGAAGGAACTAAGTCTTTCCTGGGCCACCCAGAGGTTGTGCCAGATACCTGATCTGGTCCCATGTACGGTCCATCTTTCACTTGTGTTACTCTGAAAGGGAAAGATGTTTGGCAAGCAGACTAGACACTCTTAGCTACTCAAATTCTGAGTCAATAAACTCAGAATCTGCTTTGAAGATCTAGAGCTCTCTGTTTTAAAGAAACAAAGAGTCCATGTTATAAACTAACGATTTGAGTACAGATTAGTAGACTTGTCTAAGTTGTGAAAGAGAAGGGGAATGGTAGACAGAAAGGTAGTTGCAGAGAAGCAAGTCCTTATAGTCTGTCAAAAGCTCTGTAAATAAGCAACAATAATTCAGTTAAGAGTGGACTGAATGTATAGCTTTGGTCCCATAAAACTACAATGGACATGGGAAATACCTACTAAGGACTGACATTCTCACTTATCTAAACAAACCTAGCATTGCGAGTTATATGAAATTATGATGGATAAAATTATGTCAATTTCACAGTACCTGATAATGTAATAAATAATGGGCTGCTGGGTTTTTTTCCATTGGTATAATATATGCTTCTATGTGTAAAAAAACAAAACTTAGGGTAAAACAGTATGTAGCTTTAACTGGCAGCAGCTTTATTTAATCTTATGTTTACTAAGTCTCTTGCTTATATCAAGAAGTCACACTGAGGGACCAATCTATACTATCTAGGTTTATAAAAGTGCACTTCACAATGTTGAACCAAGGAGGAAATTGCCTAACAACGTATTTCTCTGAATATATCCGGCCATTAAGTAGCATGTGACTGTGGTTTTCTTTTTCTTTTATAAATAAACCCTCCTCGGATTACACTACTTTAAGTGTACCCCGGGACCTGTTGGGGGAAAGTCAATGATAGAAGACTGATCTGGGAGCATAATATTGCTAATTTGTTTAAAAGAAGACTTATCTTGAAAGTGTGTTTTTCTTAAATCAAGGAGTTCCAGAGTTCCTTGTCATTCCCTCAGCATTGCTTTGAGATCACAGAATGGTGGATTGCTACTCCTTAAACAGGAATATTGGTGCTGGAAAAGTTGGTCTCAAGGGTTTTCCTTACTATGTTTGGAAAAATGGCAAGTGGATACAGAGAGTCATGATATCCAGCTTTCAACTTTGTTGTTTGAGAATGGATTTCCCTCTGGCCAACCAAAAGAGTAATATGTCCTCCAGTTTACAACATGGAGAGGCCCCACTCAGGTCTGCTTACCTTCCACAGCATTATATGTGATCATAGGCAAAGAACCCATGCTTTGTGGGTAGGTCCCAAACAGTCATTCTAAAGCATCGAGTCTCTGAAAGCTATACTCTGATTTCTCATCTCATGATTCAACATCCTTCATTCTTGGCAAGAATTAGAGGAGGATAAGACAGAGGCCTGTCACATGATTTGGAAAAGGAAATGTTTTCTATTGTTTTGAGCAAGGCAGTAGCACCAACGAATGTACAGACAGGCAAAGAGGTTTCCTTCTATGTAAAAACAATTTTCTAAACTCAAATGTTTACCTGGGTTGACTATGGTTAAATATTAATATTTTCAATGATGTTTTTTATGTCTCAAAATGAAATTCTTCCTTCCTATTGAAGTCCTCCACATGAAAGTGGAGAAAAGAAATGTGCTATTTCCTGAGTTGTTCTATCTTGGAGTCAT
Organism: Rhabdomys pumilio; assembly: GCA_030674055.1. Lineage (NCBI taxonomy): Eukaryota > Metazoa > Chordata > Mammalia > Rodentia > Muridae > Rhabdomys > Rhabdomys pumilio. The sequence continues at coordinate 3,415 of JANHMN010000507.1, forward strand.
GTAACTGGGATTCCACACTTCAGTCATATCCTGGAAAAATTTGGTATCATTGTCTTTCAGGATGAATGAATACATGCTTGTACACAGAGGAACAGACACATAGGAGGCCTCTTTTCTTCAACAAACTTCACTGATGGTCTGTCATATGCTAAATGCTGGGATGTGTGGTAAAGAAACGGAATGCAGAGAGTTTGTACCAAAGATTATCACAGACTTAAAGATAGGAAATACTAAAATCAGCAGTAATAGATACAAAGTAACAGCATCTCATATTCACTGAGCACTGAATATGACAATATGTCATATACAAACGTACACACTTTCCATGTATTTTACAACTTAATCCTCCTGAGAGCCCCCCAAAACAAATATATTTTGAGCAACCCCTTTATACATGGGAAATATGAGGCACAAAGCAACTAAAGAATTTGTCCAAGGTAACACAGTCAATAAATCTTGGGTTTGTACCCAGGAAGTTTGACTAATGCCTTAAGTGACTAACCCACATGGGCATAGAAAGCTAAAGATGGGCTTCTCTGGGTGTTCAGAGGATCTATTTGCAATCTAGGCACAGACATTTAGGAGTTGTGTTCGAAGAACCTCAGGGATTATAATTCGTATCTACTATTTAATGACATTATGAACCAATCAGCATAGAGAATAAATAGTCTTGTACTCATCCTGCTACGAGGTTCAAGGAGTCTGAATGTTCTTGGAGAAGATCTAGTCTTGTCCTTACTCTTCCAGAAATGGGCCCATTAGCTGGACCAGAGGATATGCTCTCCTTCCTTCAAGAACCCTCCTGGGATGTTGCTATCCAGAAATGGAGACACTTTTTGTTAGCCTTACTCACAAATAACAATACCATGGGCAGCTCCAGCTGCTTCCTGCCTAATGACAACCATATGAGCATCACATAGATCAGAATCGAATGTAGGTTCATATGCCTTGATCAGTTTCATATTCTTATAAGATTGTGAGCATGAAGCATCCCCTGGAGCATCTCCCATCATCCCAGCATGTTTTGGTGATGGTTTGTGAGGAATTTAATTCAAATCCCTCTATGGGCTCCAAGCTAAAAAAAAAATGTTCTGTTCTGATACCCAGAAAGTGACAGATGTGGTGAGCATTTGTTGGGTTCCAGATCCGTTCTGTAGTATCTGTGTGGCCTGAATCAGCCCATTGTCTCTAGAACCCACTTTCTAGTCTTCATACTTTCACTTCAAATCAAGGTAAAGAGATCAGGGCTTGGATTTAGGGGATTAAAATCTCTCCATGTACATCGACAGGGTGGCTGTACATACGTATGTAGGATTGTGGAAAGGATGTGTGAGCTTGAAGCCTGGAGCTCAGGATGCTGTCGGCTACCAGCAAGCATTTGTTCGTGTTATTACTGTTGTGCTGCTTACTAAGTGTTAACAAGTGACTGTTTATAAATAGTCTAAATTGAAGCCACAGTGTTAGCCTTTGGAGTTCTCTAAAGCTGCCTCCCTGCTGTCTCTCATTTCACCATGGCTGTAAGACAGGCTGGTAGGAGCAAGGCTACCTGGTGCCAAGATAGAATAGGATGTTCTTGCTATCGACTCTGTACCCAAACACGCTGATTTCCCCCAGGAGTTTACTTAAATCATGTTTAAAGTGATTTCTATTTCCAGCAGCTAATGAATCCAAGGTTCCTGCCTGCATCGGAAAGAAAGTGCATTTTAGTCATGGCTGCTTTGACCCCTTGATGTCTCCTTTCTAACACTGTACAAACCCATCTCTGTTCAATCTTTCTGTGCCCAGCATGATGCCATACCTTTGGTTCTTTGCTGCAGGAAAGAATCTCTTCCCTGCAATGAATGCGTGTTTAAAGAGCTATCTGCACATCCTCTCTCTTCTAATCTTTTCAGTGTCCTCTGAGAAGTGGAAAAGTTCCACATATTGGGTGTCTTCATTAGCGAATGTTAGCGCCATTTTCAGCCCAACACTTACACCCACAGGGATAGAGTAGCCTACTGATCTAATGTGTATTTCAATGTCTCACTCTCTAGGGTCTCACAAGATCCAATAGTATGGCTTCTCAAAACAAGTATTTTTTGAGGGGTGGGGGACATAAAAATAATTGTTGTTGTGAAATCTTTCTGGGATTTAAGTGAGGTAAGTCATGTGAAGAGCTTGACACTGTATCTAACTCACAACATTTCTCAATAAAGAGGTGCTGTGTTAGCACGAGCATTCCCCCACTGAAATTGGGGTTCAAGTAGGAGTTAACATCATTCTTAGTACTCGGGCCTTTGTACATTCTTTATAAAAACTACATCTATTTATACTTTTTATTTAATTTGTGTCATACAGTGTAGGAGGAACTAAGGAGGGAGGAGTAAATAGAGGAGGAGAAGGAGCAAGGGAGGAAGAGGAGAAGGAAGAGGAGGGGCTAGGGGAGAGACAAGATGAGAGAGAGGGGGACATGGAGGCTGATGTTCGCTTGTCTGTAGCAGTCAAAGGTACTTGGTATATCTAAACTGGGTATTGGGTTACACCTCTGATTGTAAAGGCATCTTGTTATTGATCATTACCAAATATATAAGTCTTTGATTAATCTTTTTTTTTTTTTCGAGACAGGGTTTCTCTGTGTAGCCCTGGCTGTCCTGGAACTCACTCAGTAGACCAGGCTGGCCTCGAACTCAGAAATCCGCCTGCCTCTGCCTCCCAAGCACTGGGATTAAAGGCGTACGCCACCACCACCCGGCTTTGATTAATCTTTAAGCATTAGAATCTCATTTTTCTACAGGCCGTGTGGGTAGTGGGATGGTCTGGGCAATGCCCAGCCTTGCAGAGACAGCGTGGAAGATTGGTAGAGCCATCTCCCACGCTGGCATCTCATGGGTGGCAGGGCTGGTGTTTCTGGCTGGACGTTTCTAGCTACGGCACCCACGTGGCCTCCAGTCACTGAACATGGTGTTTGTTCTAGCCAGAGCTGCCACAGCTTATAGAGTCGGCTTGACTGGCGGCCGCTTTTTTAAAATAATTGCTTCAACAATACAGTATATTTTAATCAGGTTTCCCTGCCCTCAGCTCCTCCCAGATACTCCTCACTGACCTAGCTACTTAATGTTCTCTCTCTCTCTTTCAAAAGAAAAAAAACCCACAAAATGAAAATCAAAACAAATAGATCCCATAAGATAAAAAAAAATGCTCAAACAGAACAAAACTGAACAAAAAGCTCACCAAACAAACAGAAAACAACAACCACAAAACCATAGAGGTCATTTTGTGTTGACCAACTTACTACTCCTGGGTCTGGGTCTGCCCTGAAGAATGGTTGATCTCCCCAGTCAGACTCCACTGGAGAAAATGGAGTTTTCCTGTTGTTAGAGGGTATCCGTTGCAGGCAGTTTCTTGGTTAGGGGTGGGATGTTGTGTCTACTTTCACTGTGCTACTCACAGTGTTGGGATCCCAACTAGCTTGAGTCTATGCAGGTCCTTTGCACACTGCCACAGTCTCTGTGAATCCAGATGTGCGTCAGTCTTATTGTGTTTGGAAGATGCTGTTTCCTTGGACTCATTCACCACCTCTGGCTCTTACAATCTTTCTGCCTCCTCTTCAACCTAGATACTTGAAGGGGAGGTGGTTGATGTACTCTGAAGACTCTCCTCTCTGTACATTGTCCTAGTGTGTGTCTCCGTGTTAGTTCCTGTCTACTGCAAGAAGCGTCTCTGATGAGGGATGGATGACTCACTGATCTATGGTTATAGCAATAAGTCATTAGGAACCATCATCTTGTTACCATGTTCCTTTAGCAGAATTAGTCGATTTTTCTTTAGGTCCATGACCTATGTAGTCTCCAGTTCTTGGCTACTTTAGCAGTGTCAGTGCCATCTCATGGAGTGGGCCTTAAATCCAATCAAAAACTGATTGGTTACTCGCATAACATTTGTGACAGTATTACACTGGTGTATCTTGTAAGCAAGTCACTGTTGTAGGTTGAAAGGTTTGTAGCTGGATGGTACTGATGACTGCCTTTCTCTTCAGTCATGTTCAGAGTACCCTCAAGCATCATGAATGCCAGTCAGTAGGGATGAAGCTGCTAGTTGGGCACCAGTTTTGTTCCTTCATCTTCTATGACATAAGTACATGTTGTCCTCAGAAATAGGGCTGTAGCATCAGGTTGTAGAAAGCAACCCATAGCCTTAGCAATAGCCTGCGAAGTGGGGGGTTGGGAGAGTCTATAGGACCTGTTTGGGCAATAACTCAACAAGATGTAACCTATTCCTGGCACTGGAGAAATGTGGTGGCATAAGATACCTAGTTGAGGCACTGTCTCATCTATCCTTCGGTGACTCTGTTTAAATTCCTTTTATATGTGTATTATTTTAGGAAGTAATAGGTTTCTATATGGTTGTTCAAAGGGTCTTTAGTGTTAGTTGTCTCTCCACATATTCCCTGTTCTCCCATCCCCTTTCCCATCTAATCTTCCTATTCTACTTCCCCTTTATCTCTTCATGACACTATATTTTATTTCCTCTTTCTTGGGAGATCCAATTCTCCCACTGATCCCTTACCTAACATCCACAGCTATTCAGATTGTAGCACAGATATCTAAGTCTCTCTCTCTCTCTCTCTCTCTCTCTCTCTCTCTCTCTGTGTGTGTGTGTGTGTGTGTGTGTGTGTGTGTGTGTGCATGCACATATATGAATGCACATGCAAAGAACAACTCTCTTCTTCCACCGTATGGGTCCTCACATTTGGCCCGCAGCAACTTTACCCACTTAGCTCTCTTGCTGGCCCCTTCCTTGCACATTCTATGTCTATCTGTATCGTTGCTTCCCTTGTGCATTTAGTAGACACTAAACCATTTTTATGACCATTTGGATTCTATCTGCTACAGAACACCATCCCTGCTCACTCAAGTAGAATGTGTCAACTCCTGGGACCTCAGTTGTGATGTTAATCCCTCTAAAACTGTGTTCCTATGCTCCTGTAACTATTCTAGAGACTAGGCTTATTGAGAGTGGTCTGGGGGACTACCTCAGGTCTACATAATCTATCAGAAAACCTTTTTAGGTATTCTACTCCTTGCAAAGAAATGCAGAGGCTGCCAGTAGAACTAGCAGCTCTTAGAGACCTGATTACCAGGGGATTTTCAAGACAGATCTATTCATTCAAGGCATACCTGGGCCAGTTGTACTGAGTTTAAGAAACTTGAGGACATTTGTGTAAATGATCAGAGTGTCAGGAACTAATGAGTTGCTTTTCCTTGTATTATCAGATGTGGTGAAGACCTGTGGGCAATAAGGAGGAGTATGGAAGGAGGCACAAAATCAGAAGGGTGCTTAGCACCAGTCAGACCCCCTCCCTTTTATTTGTGAAGGGCTTCTTTCTTCTTGGTATTTATTGCTCTGAGTCACTTCTCTGGGTGCCAGATGGAAGATGCAGAAGCTCCTGGCTGCCTATGAAGAAACGTGAAGTTGGATTGGGGACCAGCTGAGAGTGGGGGAGGGGCAAGGAAGCTGAGCTAGGGACTCATTTTTAGATTGGATAAAACTCCCAATCATGAGTCTCTCTCTTCCCAGGAGGTTTGATCAGTTCCCTGGGGATGCTTTTCTCATATGTTTTCCCTCTTGTTCTTTGAGCCCATCTGTAAATTTGTAGGAGAAATCTAATCCGTATGGTCTCATTCATTAAACTCATTAAGCTGTTTTATAATGAGAACAATTTCGTGGCTGCAAACCCTTCAAAGTTTACTCCTGGCAGCCACAATTTCCTGTTTGTGAAGAATGAGTTGGGCATCAGGCCTGAGATGTTGTTTTTTGGGCATCTTGTTCCAAAACAGATTTTTTTTTTCTCCATTTTAGAGAGGATGCAGGGGACTATGTATCTAGGTTACCAGATGCAACACCCATACTAAGTTTGTATGGTATGGTCACATGGTCAGAATGACCAAGGCTATACTGATCTGGAAGATTTGAGAATCCTAAGAGACATGGTCTTTTGGACTTCATAGAAGCCATTGCTTCTATAAAGCATGTTCCAGTTATCAGAATGGACATGATCTCTTTGGTTTGATATATATATATATATATATATATATATATATATATATATATATATATCCACTATTGATTTCCTTTCTTGTGTTGTGGTTAAAATTAACCACCTTCTATGACAGGAGTCCTCAACCTCCCTAACGCTGTGACCCTTTAATAATGGGTTCCCCAGGGAACTGATCCTTATGTTGTGGCAACCCCAAATCAAAAATTATTTTTGTTGATACTTCATAACTGTAATTTTGCTACTGTTATGAATCACAATGTCAAGATCTGTGTTTTCTAATAGGTGTCAAACAGTCTACAGTTCAGAAAGGCTATACGAGATATGGGCTAAGCTATAGACAGTACTTAAAAACACAAGCTCTGGGATATGGGAAACCAAGCATGCTTTAAGTTGACAATAAGGGTACCACTCAGAAAAATACAAACTCTCTGAACTTTGTTTTCCTAATCTGATAGAAAACTCTGTGTGTATGTGTGAGTATCTGTGCATGCGTTTATGTGTGTGTGAATCCATGTTCCTTTGGATGCACACTTGCGCTGGCTAGTTTCATGTCAACTTGAAACAAACTAAGAGCCACTCAGGAAGAGGGAACCTCCTCTATCATTTCTTATTGCTCACCTTAGAAAACGCCATCACCCGATTGGCTGTGAGTGAGCTTGTGGCGCGGTTTCTTAATTGATGATGGATGGGAGAGTTCCCAGTTCAGTGTGAGTGGTACCAATTCTAGACTGGTGGCCCTGAATGCTATAAGATTGCATATTGTGAGGAACAAGCCAGTAAACAGCATTCCGCTGTTGCCTCTGCTTCAGTTCCTACCTCCATGTTCCTGCCCTGTCTTCCTTCTCTGACTGTCCTTCATGATGAGCTAATATGAAATAAAACCTGTTCTTTCCTCCTCTGATTGCTTTTGGTCATGGCATTTTTATCACAGGAATAGAAACTCTAACTAAGACAACAGGTGTGTGGGTGCATGGACATTTACGTACTGTGGCGGTCAAAGGTCAGCCTTCAGGATCATTCTTGATGTTTTTTTTGTTTTGAGACAGGGACCCTCACTGGCCTGGAATTCTCTGATTACACACCACTGGCTGGCCATCGAGCCCAAGGATGTTCCCTGCTGCCTCTGAATCTCCAGGGCTGGGATTATTGATACACCACCATACCCCGCTACTTTACATGGGTTCTAGGCATCACACTTGGGACCACATGTTTACATGGCAAGCCCTTTACTGACTGAGCCATCTTCTCAGCCTGACAACCTCTTTTAAGGCTATATAATATGAAATAGGCACACAGAGAAAATGTGCAATGCATTAACAGATAACTTAATGAGTGCTGGATAAACTAGGTTGGCCCCAATTTCCCTTTCCCATGATCCTCCACCTCTCTTAACAAATGCAGGCAATATCTCTGAAGGAAGCACTTCAGTTGTCCTTTTAAAACAATCCCGAGCTACATATTCCGCTGTCTGGGGCTTCATTTCATCCGTTTGTTTACGTGATCCAGGTACTTTGCTCTAAGCAGCTGTAATTAACTTCATTGCCATGCTGTATGCTATTTCATCGTTTGTGTATTCCACAACTTATGTGGCTACTTCACGCAGGATCCACATTTGGGTTATTCCCAGCCTGGTCATTATAAGTAATACTGCTTAGTAAGTGATATGAATGTTTCCCATGGGCACAGCTTTGACGCTGTGTAAAGACTTGTTGGGCCACAGGTAAATGTTATCTCTGCATTTAGTACCAGATGCAAACGTGTATGCTGGTTTCTGATTACACAGCAGTGCCCCAGAATCACTATTCACGGCGAGCCTTACCATGCTTCCAAATTGCTAAGGGTATCAGGCCTACAGCTTAAGGACTCTCCTCAGCCACTGAGGGTACTTGACTCTGGTAAAACAGACCATTGGCTTCAGTGCAGAGAAGTATTTGAAGATTAGTGAGGCAGAGTTGGGGTGATGAAAGGTTTGTTCACATAGACTTTTAAGTGTAACGGTTAAGGAAATCAGAGAGACTCAGAAGGGAAGACCTACTTCTAGTGAGTGAGTGTGAGCTTGTCAAAGAAGGGTTAACCATCTTTATACTAAAATTCTCGGTTTTTAACATTTTAACCTCTTTTTTTTTTTTTACAGTTCCCACTCCCAGTTCACACTCCCACAGTTTCTCATCCTATTTCTCCCCTACCCTGTATCCAAGAGGATGCCCCTCCCCAGCCAGCCTTCCACACTCCCTGGGGTCTCAAGTCTCTCAAGGCCAGACCAGGCAATCCTCTGCTGTATATGTGTTGGGAGTCTCTGACCAGCTTGCCTGGTTGGTGGCTCAGTGTCTGAGAGATCTCAGGGTTCTGGGAAGACTACTTGTCTTCCTATGGGGTCGTCGTCCTACTCAGCTTCTTCCAGCCTTTCCCTAATTCAACCACAAGGGTCCCTGACTTCAATCCAATGGTTGGGTGTAAGCATCTGTGTCTGCTTCAGTCAGCTGCTTGTTGGGACAGCCATGCTAGGCTCCTGTCTTTACAGCACACCATAGCATCAATAATAGTGTCAGGCCTTGTAGCCTCCCCTAGAGATGGATACCAAGTTGGGGCAGTCAATGGACCTCCTTTCCCTCAATCTTTTCTCCATTTTGTCCCTATAGTTCTTTTAGATAGGAACAATTCTGGGTCAGAATATTTGACTGTAGGATGGCATCCCCATCCCCCTACTTGATGCCCTGTCTTTCTACTGGAGGTGGACTCTCCCTCTTTCCACTGCTCCCTCTCCTCACTGTTGGGCATTTTATCTAAGGTCCTTCTTTTGAGTCCTGAGAGTCTCTTACCTCCCAGGTCTCTGGTCATTTCTAGAGGGTCCCCACCCCCAACACTTACCAAACCCTCAGGTTGCATATTTCCATTCATTCTGCTGGCCCTCAGGGCTTCTTTTCTGTCCTCCCCTACCTTCCCTTTCCCCTCCCTTTCCCACCAAGGTCCCTCACTCTCTCTGTTTCCTGATTGTTTTCTTTTCTCTCCCAAATGGGATTGAATAATCCTGGAGGGATATCTTTTGGGTATATGCCCAAGAGTGGTATAGCTGGGTCCTCAGGTAGATCTATTTCCAGTTTTCTGAGAAAACTCCAGATTGATTTCCAGAATGGTTGTACCAGTTTGCAATCACATCAACAATGGAGGAGTGTTCCTCTTTCGCCACATCCTTACCAACTTGTGTTGTCACCTGAGTTTTTGGTCTTAGTCATTTTGATTGGTATAAGGTAGAATCTCAGGGTCGTTTTGATTTGCATTTCCCTGATTACTAAGGACTTCAAACACTTCTTTAAGTGGTTCTCTGCCATTCGAGATTCCTGTCTTGAATTCTCTGTTTAGCTCCACGCCCCATTTTTTGATTTGGGTTGTTTGAATTCTTGGAGGTTAGCTTCTTGAGTTCTTTATATATTTTGGATATCTATATCCAAATAGATATCTATATCTATATATTTCGGAGAGCTCTCTATCAGATGTGGGGTTAGGGAATATTTTTTTTCCAATCTGTAGGTTGCTGATTTGTTTTTTACTTTTAATATTTTAAAATTGAATGTGTGTCCAGGGCAGGGCAGCATCTGCAAGGAGCCTGCAGAGGTCAGAGCATCAGAACTCCTGCAGCTGGACTTACAGGTGGTTGTGAGATGCCCAACACAACACGGGTACTAGGAGCTGTACTCCAGCCCTCTCTAAGATCAGTACATGCTCTAAACAGCTGAACCATGCTCCAGCCTTTTAGTTATCTTAACATAGACATCAAGCATGAGGGTTAAGAGAAGTGGGGGGGAGGGCAGCAGGAGCGTGCTCAGAAAGAAAAAGTGCTGTGTGCAAGAGTGTGGTTATGAGCATCTCTAAGACACGCATACTTAGCGCCTTGTTGAATTCACAGAGGCACAACTGCCTCTACAGTCGTCACGTTAGGATTTGGACGGGTTCTGAAGCTATCATCTTCAAAGCATTGCTAAGAAGCCTAAATGAAGTCACAGAATGGCTTTCCAACTGATACGATAAAGCAGAGGCTACAGGAATCCAGGGAAGTAGAGAATCTTGATGTAAACAAAGTTAACACATCTGCTGGAGGGTCCCAGGAAAGGTCTGGAAACAGGAAGGAGGCCATACTCACAATCACCAGCACCGGGTTGTGATAACACCGGTTCCTCACTGTGTTATCATAAAGTATCTAGATACAAAAGGAATGCAGTCTGCATGTTGACAACCTTCAGAGCAAATGTTAACTGCACTGCGTCTCAGCTGGCCAGAGCCATTAACCAGACCTGGGAGGGAGGGATTCTTTTTCCCTCCCAGAATTCCCATAACTTTCCCTGTTGTTCTAGTCTGCTTTAATGGTGTCCATCTTTGACTCTAAGTTAAGCCAGTGGGTGATAGTAATTTCATTTTGATTATTCTTTGCTTTTCCTCCTCCACTGGCAGGTGAGCAGCTTTCTGAGTGCCTACAGTGTTTATCGAGTTTCCTCTTTGCAGAGAAACTGTTAGAGCCACTTCTCCGCTTTGCTTTTCTATTTCATTTTTGTTTCCTACATTGCTCAGCTGGAATGCACGCCTTGTTTGGGCTGACTTGTCCCATGCCTTCCCATTTGTGTTATGGGACATTTTAAGGAAATGAAGTTGTTCCATTCCTCCCCGACCCATCTATCTATCTATCTATCTATCTATCTATCTATCTATCTATCTATCTATCTATTCATTCACTTTTCATCCCAATCGCTGCCCTCCTTCTCCAGCCCTTCCCAGTTTCTCCCTCTCCCCCTCCCCTTCTTCTCTGAAAAGGGTGGGGTTTGCCACCCCATATCTTGCTGGCACATCAAGTCTCTGCAGGGGTAGGTGCATCCTCTCTCACTGAGGCCAGACAAGGCATCCCAGTTAAGGGAACAGGATCCACAGGCAGGCAGCAGTTTTAGAGACAGTTTCTGCTCCAGTTGTTGCGAGACACACATGAAGACCAAGCTACACATCTGCCACACATGTGCAAGGGGCTAGCTCTAGTCCATTTATGCTTTTTGACTGGTGATTCAGTCTCTAAGATTGCCCCAACGGCCCACGTTAGTTGAACCTATTGGTCTTCCTTTGGAGTTCCTATCCCCTCTAGGACCCTCAATCCTTCCCCGCAACTCTTGCATAAGACTCTCCAAGCTCCATCCAATGTTTGGCTGGGGGTCTCTGCATCTGTTTCAGTCAGCTGCTGGGTGGAGTGTCTCAGAGGACAGTTATGCTAGGCTCCTGTCTGCAAGCACAACAGAGTATCATTAATAGTGTCAGGGATTGGTGCTTGTCCATGGGATGGGTCTCAAGTTGGGTCAGTTATTGGTTGACCATTCCCTCAGACTCTGTTCCATCTTTGTCCATATATTTTTTTGGACACAGGACACATTTTGGGTCAAAAGTTTTGTGGGTGGGTTGGTGTCCTTGTCTCTCCACTGGGGGTACTCCAGGTTACAGGAAGTGGCCACTTCAGGTTCCATATCCCCACTGCTAGGAGTCTCAGCTAAAGTCACCCCCATAGACTCCTGGGAGCCTCCCCTATATTCAGTAAAGCTTTTCCTTTCAATGTGGTCAAGTTCACCAACCAAGTGTTTTATATAATCTTTACAAACTTTTGTCTTGGACCAAAGTCACAATCTCCTATAGTATATCTGAAAATGATATCACTTGCTTTTCCTATGTAGATACATCACCTGCCTGAAATTAATTTGTTTTTGTTACTGTTTATGGTGTTAAAATAGAAAGCAAATAGTTTCCTGACGCATATACCTAATTCTCGCTGACATGTTCTTTACTAGAACTATTCATGTAGACCAGTGTCCTTACACTGTGTGGGTATCATTGTGTGGTCTGCTGTGATTTTTTCAATAAATCTTGGTGCCCAGTTGAACAAGTCTACCCACTTTGTTTTTTCTTTCCTTATGCTGTCTCTTTGAATTTATGTCTTTCGATTAATCCAGAATTTCCACAGAAGGCATTTGGGGATTTTTGTTTTTAAGATAAAATTGATCTGCCTTTGTGTTGTATGGTCATTTCCTCCTAACTGAAAAATTCCCTCAAGAAGGAAGAAGGCTCATGAGACTCAAACTTAACAAGAATCACAGGCTATAGAAGCAGCAGACAAGGTGGGGGGAGGAGGCTCTCACCAGCTGAGCTACTGAGGGGAGATTCTTGGAACTGTAGAGATGGCTGTGAGTCACACAGAGAGCTCTGAGGTGCAGCTTTTGCGGGTCACCACCTGGGTTGGTGCATTTTGGAAATGCAGCTGCATTTACTCATCCACAGTCCTGTGGGGATGTTACCCCTTACCTACAGTCCTGTAATCAACTCAATAAAAAACCCATTGGTTAATGAGTTGGACCTCGTTAGAATCATTACTTTGATCTGTCATGGGTGTGTGTTTGTGTCAGGTTTTCCCGGGAAAGTCTCATCCAACACAGTTATAATGAAATCCCCAATTTATCAGCAAGGTATACTACCCATGTCTTTAGGAACTAAAACAGCCTTCTGAAGAGATTTTTACAACTTTCAGTGAGGTGCGGTGGCGGGGCACACAAACTGTGTTCGATTCTGTAATAGCAACTTGATATTTAGGATCTATCGTGAGTGATAGATTTTCCTAAATGTCACTTTCAAGCTGCCACTCTAATCTGGAAATGAAATGGATGCCTACATGTTGACCTTATTAGTTTTCTTTTGTTTACATTGCTCTAAGTATGTTTACATACTTACCGATGATATTCCTCTTTGTTTCTTCCTACCGCCCGCACCCCCCAACCCCCACCCCGGTGTGCCTTCTCTTAGAACAACATTCTTTCACATTGCCTTTCACACAGATCCCTGTGCAGCAAGGTCTGCTTTTTTTTATTGGTCTGAAAAACGCTTGTATTTCCTCACTTCCCCCAGTTTACCTAATTTGAGTTAGGGTTCTGCTAAAACCCACACATGTCAATGATAAATTTTTAGTAACTTTTTAAAATTCCCCTAACCTGTAGCATGAATCTTCTTTGATTATTACAATTATTTTTCCATCTGCCATCATTTGTCTCCTGGAGTGCCCCATAAACTCAGTCTGTTTGATACCGTTTCTAAACAGTCAACATACTCTGTTCCCTTTTCCACAAATTAGTAATGGATTCATTGGATGCAGATTTAATTCTTGGTAGACAATTCAGACTCGGTATATGGTATTACATCAGAAGACACTTATGACCTGGCTGCTTCTGCTCTTCCCTCTGACATCTGTGACTGACTTTCTCCTCTCGATATCAATCACTCTTGACTCACAATTACTTGTCTGAAGCCGTTCATCTAGCACGTTGTGGTTTGACTTCCTTGGACTCGAAAGGCAGTTTGTCTATGTAAACAGCCCACACTCTCCTCCCTGGGAAATGTGTGCCACATCCTAGTCTTTTGGCATAAAGCACAGCTATTAAAACCTATATAACAATATTATAATTTCATTACGAGGGACTTGGTAGTTTTTTCTGGATGTCCAAAGAAGGTTTTCTATTTCTAGAGACTTGTATTGTTTCTCTGAAATATATTGAATATTTACTGACCCAGTTTGATTTTTGCCGAGTACTTTGTTATCTCAAAATATGTTTCTATGTTCTTGGGCTTTTCAGTTTCCATACAGCTGTACATGTGTGCATGTGTGCATGTGTGCATGTGTGCATGTGTGCATGTGTGCGAGTGTGCATGTGTGCATGTGTGCGTGTGTCCTGTCATCTCAGGAAAAGCCATAGCATTGCATCTTCATATTTGTGTAATATTTCCTCTTTTATGTTTGTCTTACTTCGGATTTTCATTGCTGCCAAGAGACACCATGACCAAGGCAACTCTTATAAGGACAACATTTAATTAGGTCTTGCTTATGGGTTTAGAGGCTCAGTCCCTTATCATCAAGGCAGGAACATGGCAGCATCCAGAAAGGCATGGTGCAGGAGGAGCTGAGAGTTCTACATCTTCATCTGAAGGCTGCTAGCAGAATACTGACCTCCAGGCAGTTAGGACGAGGGTCTTAAAGCCCACACCCACAGTGACACACCTACTCCAACAAGGCCACACTTCCAAATAGTGTCATTCGCTGGGCCAACCATATTCAAGCTGCCACAATGTTATATTTTTCATTTGATTTCCTTTGTACATGGAATCTTGCTATACACCCACAGTCATTTGCCTGTCTCCTCTTTTAATTTTCTCTCCAATTTTTTTATTTGATATCATTTGACTATGTTTTGGTATTTGAAAACACGGCTTTGATATTTCTTCTTTCACCACCTATTGCTCTTAGGCAATTATCTGCTTGCGGTGCTTTTGTGTTTCTTTAAATCTTTTGTTTTAAAATAGTTTTGCTTTCCTTTTCTTTTTCATTCTTGAATTTTATCACTTCTTTTCTGAATTTATCAATTTCTGATATATGCCATTCCTACACAAATCTCTTTTAGTTTGTTTTTCTATATTAAGACAAAACCGGTATCAGCTTATGTATTTTTTCTGGTGCAGCGTTAGTGACTAGAGGGATATTTTCTTTACATTGCTTTTGCTTTTTTTTTTTTTTTTTAAATCGCTGCTGAATATGGATAAGGATCTCCTCTGTCCGTTTTCTTCCTATGATGCGATTGGACGTGCAGACAGTGAATCAGGATGGTTTCCTACCTTTATCTTTCAAGACCTTCTTTTTGTTGGTTTGTAAAGTTTAAAATAATAATGGCTTTGTGTTTTCCAAGACCTCTTGGCTTTTCCTCTTCCTTTTTAATCTGGTTTTTCTCTTTCCTTCCCCAGGCTCTGTCCTACCTAATTTGAACACATTTCCTAGCAGTTTCTGCCCAGTGTAGGTTTTACCCCCAGGCAGAAATGAGCAGGTTAATTTTGAGAATTTCTAGGGTCCAAGCTTGTTTGGCCAGTCACACCTTATCCCAGATGCATTGCCCCAAATTTAATCATACCGTAAGAAATCTCTGTCAGCTGAAGCTCACAAACCTTGAACTTTCCAGAGAACAGCTATTAGGGATTTTTTTTTTTTCTTTTCAGGGCAGCAACATACACTTCCCTCCACTTTTTCCACCACGCAAGGGAACACTGTCCATGCCTGTAGCCATTCATCCAAAACACACATGGTTTGAGTAAAGAAGATACTGCTTCTATTTTCCTGTTAGACAGTGTTCCTGATTTCTTAACTACCAGTCTTGTTCTGTGTGTTTTTCATGAAGTGATTTCAAGAGACTGAAAGACACCACTGTAGCTTTCTTCCCTTCCCAGATTCTCTCTCACCCTTATCCTTGAAGAATATCTGTGTGGCATATAAACTTCATGGACAGTATTTTTTTTCTTAAAGCAAATAAAAAGCTGTCATTCTTCCATTGAATGGATCTGTCACCCTTGTTGCAGTGTGTGTGTGTGGGGGGGGGTTGTGAGCATGTGTGAATGTGTATGTGTGTGAGTGTGTGAATGTGAGTTGTGAATGTGTATGTGAATACGAGTGTGTGAATGTGTGTGAGTGTGTGTGAGTGTGTGTACATGTGTGTGTGAATGTATATGAGTATGTGAATGTGGGAGTGTGTGAGAGTGTGTGTGTGAATGTCTGTGAGTGTATGTGAATGTGAATGTGTGAATGTGTGAGTGTGTGTGAATGTGTGTGTGTGTGTATGTGTATGTATTTACATACATATGTGAGTTAGTGAATGTTGAGTGTGTGGTAGTGTGTGTGTGTAAATGTGTGTGAGTATATGTGAATGTGAGTGTGT
>JANHMN010000508.1:0-19205 GCA_030674055.1 Rhabdomys pumilio
CTGCTTGTGTCTAAAACAAATTAAATGTTTTTAAAATAACTATACCCAAAGTGAGTATGGCGTATGTATCGCCAAAACTCATGAATCACACAGTGATTTTATAGATGTGATACAACATACTGGACTTAAGTATATATATCTTCAGTTCTACAAAAATGTATTACATCTGAGTCAAAAAATACAGCTTCTTTTGGTTTTCTTTGGTGCTGAAGGAAATCTAATCAGGAGCCTTGCATGTGCAGCTTGCGTTCCCTGCCACTGGGTTACGGCCTCAGCTGAGAGCCACGCTCATTCTAGTACTCCTGTTTCCAAATAACTCTAATTGATGGAATCATTTAAAAATTTAAAACTTGAACATCATAACTTAAGGACAAATCCACAGGACAATGCATCTGACATTGTAACTTAAGAACAAATCCATCAGAAGATGTATCTTTTCCCACTAGCCTTTTTATATACAAACTAGCTTTAAAAGCAAATGATTCAAAACAATAATCATTACAATGTAATGATGGAAACTGGAATTTTTTTAAGGGAGGGACTTAGATCATGTGCCTTCCAGAAATATACAAATCATATTGCTGTAAGAAAAGTGGAGGAAACACATGACAGAATTATCCAAAATGTAATTCTCAGTGAAGTGAAGCTAAGAATGTTGTGTGCAATCAGACTGACATCCCATGCCTCCACCATCGTGCCTTCCTCCTGCCTGGGTCTCCTTTCCCACTGTTGAGCCAACCCTGACTTACCATACTCTCTTGAACCAGCCCTTTGAAGGTTAGCACTTCCTTTTCCACATTTCCTTGAGTCTTGTGTAGGTGTTCATAATTCTCTTGCTCTGTTTTTATTTTTAACAATTCTTGCTCAGTCAACTGAATGTTTATATCTTGATGTAGATATTTGCAATGTATAGGTTCCCATGTATCTTTAAGATAATTGATCTACATGAAGAAAAATACAGTTGTAATGATAAATTTAGGCTCTGAATAGTCTAACACAAAATCAATACATAATTTTAACAAATGCAGTTATAACTTACTAAGATCTATAGTAAAATCGGAGTAGCCTGTTGAAATTCACGGAAGTCATAAGGAATCACAGAACTATATACTCTTTACATTAATCATCTCTGTTGTGAAAATGGCACTCAACTGACCTTAGACTTTGATTTGCAAATCTAAGTTCACCGCTTTATTGGCACCTGAACTACTAGGATGACTTGTTAGAAAGGCTGACTCCCAAGACTTCCATGGAAACACAGTCATGTTGGAAAGCTAGGGAATGGATTCTACCAAAGACAAAAAGATGAGGGAACCACAAGAACAGAAAGCAGTCCAGGAAACATGGATGAAGTGTGCAGAAACAGGAAAGAAAAGAACCAAAAGAACCAGAAAACAACATGTATCATGGTGATGGGGCCTGCATAGAGTTTCAGAAAGACAGTAGTGCGTGGACAAAAGATTCATAAGCCCTACTTCTCCATGATCACCACGTTAGCCAAACAGCACTCTCATCAAGTTCCAGGATGTTAGGCTAGGCAAACGGAGCAATATACAAGAAAGAGTATATGTCACAGCACTGGATCCCTCCTGACTCATCCTTGAGGGTGCAAGGAACCAAGAGCAGTAGGTAAGAAGACCTGCTCACTGCCCAGGGCCGAGAGCTGAGTGCAGGGAGTGCTCAGATTCCAGCAGAACCACAAACCCCGCCCCTGTGGAATAGCACACCCCTTCCACCACTCTCCTGGATCTGAGGCCTGAAGCAGACACCCACCTGGTCTGCTTCTGGGGGCACCGGATCCCTCCTGACCCACCCTAGAGGGTGCAAGGAACACAGAGCAGTAGAGGATCCACTGAACCCAGAGTGGCAGAGGACCAAAGAAACTCAGAGGAACAGACAACATATCACGAGACATAATAGAGGAGCCACAGCACTCAGAGCAGTGGACACATTAGCCTGAGACATCCTAGAAGAGACATTACACCCAGAACAGTGGACACCTAGCTGAACTGCTACCTAGGAGACACCATATTCTGAGTCATCCTAGAGCTATCATCATACTCAGAGCAGCTAGAGAAGATCACAGAGACATTGGGACCCCGAGGAGACCAGAAACAAGCAAGATAACTGGAAAGGGAGGCCTCAGTCAGAGACAGAAAGCACTAGAGGGAGCACTAGAGTTAACCAAATGGCAAAAGGCAAGCGCAAGAACGTAAGCAACAGAATCCAAAGTTACATGGAAACATCAGAACCCAGTTCCCCCATCATAGCAAGCCCTGAACACCCCATCACACCAGAAAAGCAGGATTCAGAATTAAAATCTCTTCTCATGATGATGTTAGAGGACTTTAAGAAGGACATAAATAACACTCTCAAAAAAATTAAGGAGAACACAGGCAGACAATTAGAAGCCCTTAAAGGGGAAACACAAAAATCCCTTAGGGAATTGGAAGAAAAAAATAATCAAACAGCAGAAGGAATCAAACAAAACCTTCCAAGATTTAAAAGTGGAAGTAGAAACAATAAAGAAATCACAAAGGGAGACTACCCTGGAGATAGAAAACCTAAAAAAAGGATCAGGAGTCATAGACACAAGTATCACCAACAGAATACAAGAGATATAAGAGAGAATCTCATGTGCCGAAGATACCATGGAAAACATTGACACAACTGTCAAAGAAAATGAAAAATTCAAAAAGCTACTAACCCAAAACATACAGGAGATCCAGGACACAATGAGAAGGCCAAACCTAAGGATAATAGGTATAGATGAGGGGGAAGACTCCCAACTTAAAGGGCCAGTAAATATCTTCAACCAAATTATAGAGGAAAACTTTCCTAACCTACAGAAAGAGATGTCCATGAATATACAAGAAGCCTACAGAACTCCAAATACTATAGACCAGAAGAGAAATACCTCCCGTCACATAATTATCAAAACATCAAATGTACAAAACAAAGAAAAAATACTAAAAGCAGTAAGGGAAAAAGGTAAAGTAACATATAAAGGACGACCTATAAGAATTACAGCAGACTTCTCACCAGAGACTATAAAAGCCAGAAGATCCTGGATGGATATCATACAGACCCTAAGAGAACACAAATGCCAGCCCAGACTAATATACCCAGCAAAACTTTCAATCAATATTGATGGAGAAACCAAAATATTCCATGACAAAATCAAATTTGCACAATATCTTAACACAAATCCAGCACTTCAAAGGATAATTGGGGGAAAACTCCAACACAAGGAGGGAAACTACAACCTAGAAAAGGCAAGAAAGTAATCTTCGAACAACCCTAAAAAAAGACCCCTACACAAACATAACTCCAACGCCAATAATAAAAAAAATAACAGGAAACAACATTCATTATTCCTTAATATCTCTTAATATCAATGGATTCAATTCTCCAATAAAAAGACATAGACTATCAGACTGGATACATAAACACAACCCAGAATTTTGCTGCATACAGGAAACTCACCTCTGTGAAAAAGACAAACACTACCTCAGAGAAAAAGGATGGAATAAAATCTTACAAGCAAATGGTCCCAAGAAACAAGCTGGAGTAGCCATTCTAATATCAAATAAAATCAATTTTCAACCAATAGTAATCAAAAAAGATAAAGAAGGACACTTCATATTCATCAAAGGAAAAGTGTACCAAGAGGAACTTGCAATTCTGAACATCTATGCTCCAAACCCAAGGGCACCCACATACATAAAAGAAACTTTACTAAAACTTAAAGCATACATTACACCCCACACAATAATAGTGGGAGATTTTAACACCCCACTCTTAGCTATGGACAGATCATGGAAACAGAAACTAAATCGAGACACAATGAAACTAACAGGAGTTATAAACCAATTGGACTTAACTGACATCTATAGAACATTTCATCCTAAAACAAAAGAATATACCTTTTTCTCAGTACCTCATGGTACCTTCTCCAAAACAGACCATATAATTGGTCACAAAACAGGCCTCAACAGATACAAACACATTGAAATAATCCCTTGTACCCTATCAGACCACCATGGACTAAGACTCGTCTTTGACATGGACAAAAACAACGGAAAGCCCACATACACGTGGAAACTGAACAATGCTATACTCAATGATAACTTGGTCAAGGAAGAAATAAAGAAAGAAATAAAAGACTTTTTAGATTTAAATGAAAATGAGGACACTTCATATCAAAATTTGTGGGACTCCATGAAAGCAGTACTGAGAGGAAAAATCATAGCTCTAAGTGCCCACAAAAAGAAAATGGAAAGGGCATACATTAACAACTTGACAGCACACCTGAAAGGGTTAGAACAAAAAGAAGCTAATATACCCAAGAGGAATAGATGGCAGAAAATAATTAAACTCAGGGCCGAAATCAACCAAGTTGAAACAAAAAGAACTATACAAAATATCAACAAAACCAGGAGCTGGTTCTTTGAGAAAATCAACAAGATAGACAAACCCTTAGCCAGACTAACCAAAGGGTGCAGAGACAGCACTCAAATCAATAAAATTAGAACTGAAAAGGGAGACATAAAAACAGAAACAGAGGAAATTTTAAAAAATCGTTAGATCCTACTACAAAGGCCTATACGCAACAAAATTGGAAAATCTGGATGAAATGGACAGCTTTCAAGATAGATACCAGGTACCAAAGTTGAAGGAGGAGCAGATAAACCACCTAAACAGCCCTATAACCCCTAAAGAAATAGAAGCAGTCATCAAAAATCTCCCCACCAAAAAAATCTGTGTATGTGTGACTTTGTTAAGACATACACCTTTGTGTGTCTTGAGATGACAAGTTTAATGAGTAAAGCATTCTGAGATTTCAGTTTGCTTCCACAAAACATCAAATACATCAGTCCAATTATTCTGCCTCTAAACCTAGCTCCCAAGAGAAACAGGATACAAAAAGACTCTTGTAAAGTCAGATTTTCCAATGATTAGGGGCAAAACTATTGGTTCTCATTGAAGTCCTTTGGAGCAAATCAAAGGAATATGGTGTATTGAGGTAAGGGGGAGGTTGCTGTATGAAATCCATGTGTTTATGTCCCGTTTCTGCTCTTGGTGAATTGTCAATGCCCACTGGAATGTCCGATGGCTCACTGTGCCTTCTTAGCATTCCAGGTTGTTTTCCTCATTGTCTGCTACCATTCTCTTTCAAGCTACCTCTGGCTCAGTAAAAGTTTGACTTTAAGTTTGTCTTGGATTTTATTCCCTGAGAGATTGAGTAGCTTGGAGCTGTATCTGCATCCAGAAGACGTCCCAGAGGTGTGATGCAAGAATAAGGCTGTTTTATGAGTCCCTTGGGGTTCATTATACTCTAATACACTTTGAGCACTCATCCTATGTTATCTGTGTA
Source organism: Rhabdomys pumilio (assembly GCA_030674055.1). Lineage (NCBI taxonomy): Eukaryota > Metazoa > Chordata > Mammalia > Rodentia > Muridae > Rhabdomys > Rhabdomys pumilio. The sequence goes on from JANHMN010000508.1 coordinate 5,378, forward strand.
ACATGCTACAACTGCTGTTGTTCAAAATTGCTTTCTCTTAGTTAAAGTCAGCCTCAATGGCGGTTGCAAGTCGTGAGGAGCTTCAGAGAGGTCTGGGATTGTAAAATCTGGTAGGTCTCTAAGAAGCCATGTTCAGAAAGTGGAAAAGAAGTCCCCTTTTACCCAGTGAATCAGAACAAGTAGTAGATATACACAGAGCAACTAGGACACATGAGGGTTGCAGTGGTCTGCAGAGCAGCCCTGAATGTGAAACTATCCAGATGTCCATCACCTAAAGAGAGAAAATGGACCATTTGCTGCAGCCCTTCCATGGACTATGGCTCATTGTTAGATACTCCAAACAAGCATTTGGCATTTCAACTAGTCAGTCTTATCTAACTCAAAATATCCCTGACATAGTCACATTGTGGGAAAATTTGTACATTTCTATCCTAGTTATGAGGATTTCTTATTATTCTGGGCTCATAGCTTTGGACACCAAGTCAGTCAGGTTATGGTAAAGGGAGCTCCTATTGGAAGAAGCTGTTTAGTTGGAGACAAGTCTGAAACAGTGAACAAGAACAAGAAGCTAGTCTACCACAAACATGTGATCCTTAGCTGGGAAACAAGCCTACCCTACACAGCCTTGTGAACTCGCTAAGCCAGATTAGATAATAGACTAAGAAACATGATTCCAAGTTACGTTTAAGGGTGGAAAGCACATCACTGACTGAGCTGTTTATATGCTATGCCACTATGTACCTATCCAATTCAAGATTTGGTTTTTTATACATGAAATATATAGTGGGCAATTTTTATATTAGCAATAACTGAAAAACTAAACTGGTTACTGCAATATACCATGCTCATATTGTGTGAACACAAATATTTTGTATGTTTGAGAATATGCCCTACAATACCATAGACATACAGGGATATGTTCAGTATTTTCATGACCATCAACTTATAGTACAGTGCCGAGCCTTGGGAGGATTTTCCTTTAACACATTCTCGCTGATTATTGGGCCAGTGCAGTGCCCATGGATTTCATGTGAGATGGTTTTTCTAGATATTTCCAGATAAAGGGATGGACAAGTGGAATGCAGGCAGGATTCTGCACTGGAGAAATAATCCTAGCCTCCACTTCAATTCTTGGCAGGCTCTCCATAAGACATCTACAAGCTTTTCTAGGTAACTCTCATCTCTCTTGAACTCAGATTAAGGCATTGCCACAATGTTTTTATTACTCAATATAATATAGCTGGATTCTTGGAGAAATATGGTGGTTTATTTTTTTTACTCCAGTACAGTGTGTAGTTCACAGGTCAGTTTCAAGCAGTTTTTAAAAGCTGAGAAAGAAATCCAAGGCGAGGTGCTCTATGACACTTCGGGATGCCAGGAATGGCCTCAGCTGATGGGTCATGATGGATTGTACAGCTGAAAGGGATGGAGTGGGAGGGATAGCTGAATTGACAAATCCTTACCAGGCCTTTGTCCTTTGCTTCCATAGTTCTGAATGCTCCAGCAGAAAATCAAACATGGCACAGACCAGGACAAGATCTCCCTCCGAGAGAACTGCTGTGTGAAGTGCACTGAGTGTGTGCAGCAAATGCACTGCTATGGCATCTCATCCCTAATCACAATGGCAACCGTGGGCTGCAGTTTTTCTTTCCATTGCTTTCCTTGGTGTAAATACGCCTTAATTTCATCTAGCCACTAGCCCAGCAAGACTGCACATTTGGAGGAATTCAGAGAAGAACTGAGGCACATCAAGAGCTGCTGGGCATCCAGGAAAAGTCTGAGAGAGTACATTTTTTTTTCTTGTCCTGATGAGTCATCAAGAATTAACTTCATGGATATCTACCAACAAACTTACAGACTTTGAGCCAAAAACTATAACATGTCTTATGCTCAGTCTTGGGAGGACATATCCTTCAAACATACACTCCAAATAAAGGAGACCTGCTTACATTTCTCTTGAAAAGAAGATTTCCGTCAGTAACTGCTTTTCTACTATGTTACCAAGGCAGCCACAGGCTGTAAGTCTGTGCTGCAAAATGAGCAGCCAGGAAATGCTGCTTACCATAGTTCTAGAGTTTAGATTTTTGTTTGAGATTTTCTAACTTTGGTTATTTAGTTTTGCTTGTTCTGATTTGAAGTTTTGTTATTGATTTGTTGTTGTTTTGTTGTAATTGATTTGATAGTTTGATAAGGCTATACACTGTACATAGTGACTGTCCAGTCTCAGTTACTTTTAAGGAAATTGAATGTATTCTTATGAATGAAAGAGTGATGTCTAACTCTTCACTCATAAACACCTTCTTTATTCAGGTATAATGTCACCATATTGAAATTCCACAGCTGTCAAACAGAGATGAATCTTTAAACTTTCACCGGGCTTGGGCTTCTTAATTAATTCCTGATCTGGTATATCAAGGTCAGTCAACATGGTCTAGCAAGAGAGAGAGTGGGAATGGATGGACCTGAGACACAGAAAGAATGGAGACAAGACAGAGAGTCTGATCAAGTCTCATTTGTTGATAGGAAATCCTGGGTATTTATACTCTTTCACACATGCCTTGCAGCTTTGGACAAGCAGGGGAACACAGCTGAAGGTGCTCTACCATGTGTGCCTTGCTGCTGGGGGCACTAAACAGCAAAACAAGATATGTGAGATAAACAAGATGACTATCAGAGTGTGCTCAGCTGTTGTAGGCTGTTTGCAAAACAATCTCTTTTCAAAGTATATGGCTCCAGATGGCTGTAAAGAAGATAGCTTCTTTCTGCTTAGAGTTGGCTCCCAAAAACTTGCCAGCCAGACTGACTTACAAAAGTTTTGGGAGCCCACTCCTATCAGAAAGGAGCTATCTTTTTTGCATCCCTCTTGGGCCATGTATTTGTAGGTTGATCCTTGTCCACCCTGACTAGAGACTTATTTATCTAGCATGATATTTTTGTAAGCAGCCCACAACCGCTGAGCACACTCAGAGAATCATGTTGTTTTCCTCAGACATATCCTGGACTAGTTGTTCAGTTTCCCCAGCTGCTAGGCACTCATGGTTAAGCGTCTCCAGCTGCACTCCCCTGCTTGTACTTATATACCCATAATTGTGTTTCAATAAAAGAGACTTAATCATACTACTATCTTGTCTCCATACTTTGAGTCTCTTGCCCCTGCATCCCTACTCTCTCCCTTGCAAACACCATTGACTGACCCTCAAGCCGGGTCACCTGGAACCCTATGTGGGGCAGCAAAAACAAGAGACTCCTTGAAGGATGTTACTGCAAGAAGGGTCATAGACAGGAAATTCAAAAGGGAAACAAAGGTGGTCTCTGCTGGAACCTGTTGCATTGACACTGGTAAGTCATAGAATGAAAATGGGGCAAGAAGTAAGTCTGCATGAACTATATGTGGAACACATGAGAAAAGCTTTAAAGACACAAGGAGTAAAGGTGAAAATTCAGCATTTGTTGTCATTTTTTATTTCATTTAAGCATTATGTCCCTGATTTCCTCAAGAAAGTACCGTTGATGAGAAAGAGTTGCATAGAGTTGGAGATGCACTTTAAGAATTTTACAGGCCATTTGGGCCTGAATAGGTCCCAGTTACTGCCTTTTCATAGTGGAACTGGATAAATGCAATGATCTCACCAAAGTGTCTGTTGATAGTGGTGGTCATTGAAGAGGGTGAAAATTTTTAAAAGACAGTGAAAAGAAAGATAAAAGAAAGGAATGAAATAAAAGGTCGATTCTTCTAAGGAAGAAATAGATATAATTTCTCTATATAGTGATGATGATCAGGGAGCAACCTCTCAAAGGTCATCCAGTAGACCCCAAAATTTGGATCACACTTTAGAGACAGAGAATCCAAGGAGGAAGGAAGACAAAGCAAATAGAGTCCCTCAGCCCAGAGAGAAAAATGACTCAACCATTCAAAAGAAAAAGATAAACCGCATATACCCAAAATCAAAATCCAAAACAAGACCAAAGGTTGATAACTATTTATCAGAGTCAGACTCTGATAAGTTGGACTCAGGTACTCAGTTACCTTCAATGGTGTTCTTATTCTTAGCAACTACTTTGGCTAGTCAGGTCTTTTGTGCTTCCACATCAACTTTAAAATTGGCTTCTAATTCTGTGAAGAGTAAAAATTGGCAATTGATTGACATTGCATTTAGTTTATAGATTACTTTTTGTAGAATGACAATTTTTACCGTATTAATCTTGCCAATCTCTGGTCAGGGGAGAGCTTTCTGTGTTCTAGTGTCTTCTTCAATATCTTCAGTGCTTTAGTATTCATTGCAGATGTCTTTTATGTCCTTGGTGAGGTTTACTCCAAAATATTCTCTTTTTTAGGCTGCTGTGAATGGAATTGTTTTCTTGAATTGGTTTCTCAGTATATTTATCATTGTTAAATATGCTGGCTAGTTTATACTCAACTTGACATAAGCTAGAATCAGTTGGGAAGAAAGACCCTCAACTGAAAAATGTCTCCATAAAAGTGGTCTATAGAAAATTTTATTATACTGTTTAATGAGTAATTATCAATATAGGTGGGTCCAGGCCACTGTTTGTGTTGCCAACCCTAGGCATTGTTCTGAGTTAAAGAAAGTAGGCTTCATGAGGAGTGAGCCATAAGCAATATTTCTCCATAGCATCTGCTTCAGTTTCTACTTCTACTTTTCTGCCTTTGTTTAGAACATAGTCTTTATAGTGACTTCCAGGCAAGTGAGTGTTGGTGCAGACGCAGAACAGAAACATAACAAGTGGATCATGACAACCTTGTCATTCAGAAACATGGTATCAAGGTGAGCATCAGAGCAAAATGGTCACAACAGGTGGTCACAAAAAGGTGTGGTCGTAATTATCTTTAGAATAAACAAAGGCATTTTTGACATTCTGGAACAGGTATCAAACAGAGCCATTTCAGCTAAGGTTATTGATAATGTATAGGCCAATTCTTGAGAAACGTATTTAATCATAAACAGCAATGGACATAAATTTCTTTACTATAAGATTGTTTTCAAGCCTAAGATGGAGGCAGGGTCCTTTATCAATATTATCTAAAAGGCTATTTGTTTTCTAGGAAAGATTTGAAAGGCTATGAATTCACATAGAAAAAGAGAGGGAGACAGGATCTTAGAAGAGTTGATCTAGAAGAAAACAATCAGAAAGTATCATATGAAAAAAACATTTTCAATAAATGAAAACTAGAAAAGGAAGAAAAAACTGGCTGCATTCTTCTTCAATTTGAAATTTTAAATGAAACTAAATTAAAAAATAATAGATGAATTAACATGGCAGAAGAAATCCCAAGAATGCATGAAATGATCTGTACTGACCACATTTAATGACGTTTACAGTGAGAATTAGAAGTAAAATGTAGAACAAATAGATGTAGAAAAGTGTGTGAGAAAATGTAAGATTAAGAGAAAGTGGTAATTATTAAAGAAATGAGTGCAATTAAGAAACCTAACAGCAAAATACTGAAAATTGGGAGTGGTGGGTAATGCACTGCACTCCCAACATTAAAATCAGAGGACAATTTGTAGGTGGTTTGCTCTTTCCTTCAACCATGTAGGAATAAGGGAAGGAGCCCTGGTTTGTAGAGCTGGCAAAAATGACTTTACTTGTTGAGCCAGCAGACAACCTGATCTCCTCAGTCATGGAACTGAAGAAGCTTTGTACCTATACTGAAGTTCTTTGTGTATATCTGCTCATCACTCATAAAGAGGAGGTTCCTTTTGCTCTTGGATTTGGCAAAACCAGTCTTGAGATGCACAGGATTACTTCCTCCACAGTCTCTGAAGTCACACGATTCAGGGGAACTTCACCAGAATCAGCTACTTATCTGAAGAAACATTTTCTAATATTCTGTGGGATATACTATGGTAAAAGTGCACCATCTACCTGTAGGGACAATTCTGATATTAAGGTCTTGTTCTCAATTGTTTGTTGACCTCTCAGTAAACAAAGCCATGGACGAATTGCTGGGCAGAAGGTACAGGTCCCTGGAGCAAAACTGGTCCCAAAAAAGGGGGAGCATGCTTTGGAGAAAGAAGAACAATGCAGCAATGTGAGGTATCAAAATGAAGTGGCCACAGACTCTGCTCCTACAGGAAGGTGGTCAGGGGCATTGAGCAGGGGACAGATGTGACTAAAATGATAAAATGTAGGAGAGGTAGAAAAGATTGAGGTAATAAATTGATGAAAATACCCTTTTCCAGTCTGGAGATAGTATAACCTCAAGAGGACAAATTGAAAATTAACAACTGTGTGTGTGTGTGTGTGTGTGTGTGTGTGTATGTGTCTCTGTCTGTCTGTCTGTGTGTCTGTCTGTCTGTCTATCTGTCTGTCTGTGTTTTAGTCTCAGATGTAAGGGAAGCTAGAAGGGGCCTGGTATCAGAGTCACTTCCCAGAGTAAAGGTAGAAGGTAGAACAAAGATACAGGCAACATTTACCAACCCTCTCCCTTCCTAGGTTTGAACTGAAATATACACCCCACAGTCCTGTGACCTCTGCTGCATGTTTCATTCCCCTGGGATTCTCTGAAGCTTAATCTAAACACTGTTTTGATGGTACTTCAACATGATTTATTTACCACTTCCACCCCTCAGAGAGTTGTCAATTCTGCAATTCATCTGATAAAGCCTAATCTGCACTGTCATGAAGTATGAGACATGAGAAATCTGCTTCAGTCCTGACAATTGGAGATCCTGAGGCATGACCCACTTTAATGCCCTACATGGAGGCCTCAAAGTTTAAACACTGAGCATACCTACCCTACTTATGTGACCCTACAGGTGTCAAGAATCTTCTTTCTTTGGTTGGATGTGATCCAGTGCACCTAATACACCACACAAGGAAGGACAAAATTCCAGTCAGGGGCTGGATAGATGGCTTATCCATTTGAGAATTTGTTTCTCAGAGGACCTAAAGAGCAATGATTGACAATCCTCTGTCACTTCAGTTCCAGGTGGAATACACTGACCTCCTCTGGCCTTGGGTAATTTCATACATGAAGTATATCGACATACAGCAGGTAAAACCCCTATGCATATTAAAGAAAATATGAAAAAACAGAAACAATGCCCTTACCAAATTTTTTTTAAAGCATCAAATATATTTTCCAGGACAAGATGACCATAGTCATCATCAGTAGAACCACAACAACACCAAAAACAAAACAAGATACACAAACAACCAAAACCCAGCATCTCCCAATAGGTCTTGGAATTCATGATCTCTCCTGTACAGTTATGAGTGATGCTACCTTTCAAGGAAACAAGAGGCATACAGCTCTGTGTTTACTGATTTCTATGATACTCCCTTAGAGAATAATTTTATTTCTTGGGATATATTAGAGAAACACAAGAGTGTTTGTTTTTCATGAGCATCCATGGAGTAGGACATTTTAACATAGCTGACTTTATGACCACAAAGATACAACATGGATATGTTTTTCATCCTGAACTTGGGATCCACAGGGTTTGACACACTATCCACATCAAAAGCACAATTCTCTGTGTAGCTCTGACTGGTTGGGAACTAATAATGAAGCCTAAGCCACTTTACATATGAAGAGGTCCATTCCTACCTGATACTTCTACTGTTACAAGATTGTGAACCACACATGTATGCAGATGGTTCTTATGAGATACAAATTAGAGATTCCCTTTTTATTCATAAGAATACATTGATTTTATTCAATACCAGCTTAAAGTGGAAGAGTCAAAATATACAGTACACAGCCTTAAGTAAACAGCAAATTGCAGTAACAAAAAATAAATAAATACCCAAATTTCAAATGAAAAGAAAGAATAACATATACTGAAGGTAATTAAAACTCTAACCAAAACCAAAACACAATTATTAAGCTAAGCAGCATTCTCTTACTGTAGGTTTTATAGCATGGACATACAGCCTTATGCTGGCCTTGGAAATATACTGCAAAGGCAGTCAGGGAAGGTAATAATCTCTTCACGATTAATATAGGTATGCTCCATTTGGGTGTGGGTGTTGAAGAATTTCTTCCAAGGCAAAGCATGAGTCCTGTTACAGACAATACCTCAAAGTCTTTAAAATTTGCTCAACTGATCTTCATGAAATTATTATTGATGACCCATGAGGACAAGCAGCCTCCTCCTGGATGACCAGCATATCTTATGTCCCTCAGCACTTCCCTGAAGCCTTCCAAACATGCACTCTTGCTGGACCAGAGACTAGAGTAAATAAAGGCCTTGTCACATCTAGGTAACCACAGAAAGGAAGAAAACGCAGCCCAAGAGTGCCATGGTTATAGGGATGAGATGTAATCTTGGTTCTCTTGCTTTGCACACTCAGTGCTCCTGGTGAGGAGTTGTGTCTGAGGGAGATCTTGACCTGTTCTGTGCCCTGTTTGAGCTTCTGGTGGAGTATTTCAGACCTAGGGGAGGAAGACACAAAGGCCTGGTGAGGACCTGCCATGTCAGATATCATCCAGCAAACAACAGGCTTATTCAGCAGGACAATCCAGTATGACCTTTAAGCTAAGGCCATTTCTAGTATCCCCAAAGAAAAAAAAGCCTGGCGCTGGGGCCACCACCCCGCCATGGCTTGGGATGACGGAGGGGGAGAGATGCAGTTTCTTCTTCTTTCTTCTTCTCCTCCCACAGTTCGGTTCTTCTAGAGGTAGCCCCTATGCTGCTACAGCTGGTCTGCAGTCAGTGATCCTGTGGCCAGAAACTGGCACTAGTATCCCAGCCTTAAGACCAGCAAGGGGTTAAGTAAATAGTTTTGTCCTATCCTAAAAACTTCTTCTGAAGGTAAGAGACTGCAGGCTAGGGTGATTAACACCTATAGCCTAATAGCAGAGGACTAGGCAGCATGGCCTTTGTTCTATCTCAGCAGGAACTGCTGGGCTCTAATACTAACTCTTCCTACTGGGTCACAGGAAGAAAAGACACTTAGAAAAGTTGCTGTAGATTTATTTAGGTGTAAAAGGTATCCTATGCATAAAGGGAAAGATGAAAAGTCCTGAGTGGGGAAGAAGAAAAGATTCTAACAAAGTAAAAATTCTAAGGGTGAAAAACTCTAGACAGAGGAAAATAGAAAGGGTGACGGGCTCCTAACTAACTAATTAACTCTGTTCTAACTGACTAACTTCATTCTAACTATTCTAACTAACTATTCTAACTCACTGACTATTCTAACTCTTCTAACTAACTTCTTTGTCTGTCTTCAGTATTTATAAACCATTCAGAGCATATGATCACATGTTAGAAAGTTCCTCACAAGTTCACAACAAAACTCAAGTCATAAATTGAAATAGAAGTTTACAACACAGAATGTTTACATGAATACCCATTAGGAGTAATTACCTACCTAGACATCCATCACCTGTCTAGTTCCACAGGTTCGCAGAAAGTTTGAAACTATAAATTAGTGAAGTTTTGTATAGATAACCCAGGCAATATTTTCTCTTCTGTCCTGGTACCTATAATAAATTGTGGGTTTCCTCTAGTGGCCTAGGCTAATTGTTTTATGACCTCTTGGAATGTGCTCTAAGCAGGAGAAGGTTTAGGGGCAATTAACTGATAATGCTCAGGAGACTGGCAGAGTTCTATTTGCAGTTTTGACTATGCCTGAGGGACTTAATCGCAGTCCTGTTATAAAAGAGCTTAGTAATCATTGATATAATTTTAGGAATTCTTACAGGATCATCATTAAGACTTAAGAAGTCATCTGTTTTCTATATAGCATCATCACAAGACAGTACATCTTCGTGGATCTGCAGAGATCTGCTACAAAGGGGTGTCCTATTGCTTAGTTAGTGATTGTTGCATAAAAAATAATAATAATGATAATAATAATAATAATAATAATAATAATAATAATGGGAAAAGCATATTAATAGCAGGAATCTTTCCTAAAATCACGTCTACCACAGCCTTGCTAATGTGGCACACTCATCGCAGATTATATAATAATCCGAGGCAAGCATATCAGGATGATCATCTGCTCATTATTAGATTGTCCCATTATGGCTCCTGACAGCCAGAGAGCACCTGTACCTGGAATTTTTTTCCGGATTTAAAAATTGGCTTGAAAATAAACTGTTGACTACACACTTTGCTGGAGTTACAATAAAACACCACATTTGTTCAATAGTCCATATATATTAAATTGAAAAATAACTGTGTAGCAACATCTGAATGGAAAACTATACAGAGGACTTCTAGGGACCTAGTCACCACTCAATAAAGGTTGTTATTATATCTGGAGTGCAGGAACCCGCCTGGGTTCCACTTGTAAAACCCTACATCTGCAAATCCCCATAGAAACCATCTCCCAGGATATCCAGGCTCACTGAAGAGATACTATAATCAGCAAGACTGTGCTGACTCTGCCTCCCCAGTGTTGAGATTCCCAGCATGTGCTGTTGTGCTTACGTTGGTTTTTTTTGTTTTTGTTTGTTTGTTTGTTTGTTTTTCTTGTTTGTTTGCTTTTTCTCAGTTTTGGGAATCAAACTCAGAAACTCATGCTTATGTAGATGGTAAGTCTTTACTGATTGTGTCATCTCCTCATCTCTGATTGTATATCTTTATCATGTAGGACCATTCTCATATTTCAAGGCTGATGAAAATCCTTACTCATGTCTGGCTTCTTTTTACTATTCTTTGCAAGGTTAAAAAAAATATTACTTCCTATCTCAAATGTACATAAAGCTGTTGAGTTAAAAGCAATACCAACTACCTTCCAGGTATAAAATCCTGTGTACATATCCAGATCTTCTCATCCTTCCTTCACAAACAACTCTGTCTACCTGATGTGCTTTCCCTACCAATGAAAACATTAAACTATTGCATTCCACTTCATTTCTATCATCATTTCTAATGTCTTGTAACATACCAACATGTAAACTGATTGCTTTAAAAAAAATCAGAAAGTGCAATTCCCTATAAATTAGGCAAAACAAACTCAGTTCTTAGTCTTTCAAAAGAACTAGATGAGCCAATTATTGAGCAATGCAGTCAGACTTCCCCAGCAAGGCCATCTCATCAACTTATTAAAGTATTCTCAAGCTTACAGGTGACACTTTACAGATCAATGTGACCACCAAGTATTAGCAAACATTACATAAAACTGAATCAGTGTTATGAGTGCTTCAAAACTGTAGTTACTAAACACTGGAATGCAAAGATGGAAATGGATTTTTATTTTCTATTCATGGTTTTTATAAAGTAAGAACTTCTTATACCCTACCAAATCCCTAACACACACAATGACCAAATCACATAAAAGCCAAATGGAAAGGGGGGGGGGCACGGGATAGGGGTTTTCTAGGAAGGGGAAATGGGGAAAAGGATTGGCATCTGAAATGTAAATAAAATATCCAAAAAAAAAAAAAGAATTAGAACCAAACATGCAGGTACAAAGTGGTACTAGAGTAATAAAGATTAGTGGAAAATCTAGATCTTGAGTTTTATGATATTAACCATATAAGAATTGGGTGACTTAGGCTTGAACTCTGAGAACTTTGTGCAATGAAAGGTTTTGCTGTATGTAATACAGTAACCAAGGGCTGCCTGTAGCTAGTGAGCACTTGTGAAAAGTGACTAGCACAACTAAGAAACTGTTTTCTCAATTTTAACCAACTTAAAGATTCCATGTGGAGCTAATGGAGCATGTTGAACAGTAAAGTTACTCACATTATCTGAAATGCAAACTTATCAACCAGACTTTTTCAAAGTATCATGCCCTATTATTAATATTAGCTAAAATTCTGCTGATACCAAATGATACATGAAGCCAACATTCAGCCCAAAGAGAATATTCACTTTGGAAATGAGAATTAATATTAGCTAGATTCAGAACTTGTTTTAATTGGTAGAAAATTATATAAAACATATTAAGTTTTCTCCTATCGTTTTTGTTAACAAAACAAAGTGGTCAGTGGCCACTCTCTGAATGGTTTCCCAATCCGTGCACGTAACATTCCCTTCTAATGTGTTCAGTATCTCGTATTCAGAAAAACAATGGCAAAATAGGTACTCAGCACTGATAGGTTCCCAGGACTCTGTAAATTCCACAAGTTTATTTCCCATTTCCTGGGAAACAGGGGAACATCTGCATCTTCTGAAAGTCTTATGATTCACCTTCCAACCTTTTTAAAGGTAACAAGCCTTCATTCAGACAAAGTTGCTATTTCATTGGTAGATACAGAGTTACTTTTTCCTGCCCACCGTGTCAGTTTTTGGAGCACTTCAGGTGTTCTTTGAGGAGCTCTTCCTAAATCAAGAAAACTAAACCAAGATGTTGCAGAATATGCCAAGAGAAAACGAGTCTGGGGATATGCACCATACTAGTCCCCAGCAAAATCAATCTGGACTGGTGGGTTTGCTTTCTTCTGCCTCCATCTCTCCACAGAGAAGGTGAAGTGGACAGTGACCCAGCCCACAAAGCGAACCCAGGAGCAAGGTCATGACCCCGGGTCATGGCCACCCCCAACCCCTCTCCTACTCAGCACCACAAAGCCACCTGTTGTGCCTGAGCCTCACCTGGCAGGAAAGCAGAGGCGCCTACCCTGCAGTGCGCCTGGCAAGAGAGCAGTGAGCGCGGAACCCTCCCCTGTGGGGCGGTGGCGATCCCCTGGTCGCACGTGGGTTTCTTGGAGCTGGGGCTGCACTGACAGGCGGACGGCCCGCACCGCTCCCGGCCCGGACACCCTCTTCCCTTGCTGCCACCGCCCAGAACGGGCGCCCGGGCGGCCCACGCCGCTGGTTCACCCTCCTCCAGCTCCTCGGTGGCGCGATCCCGCCCAGCTGCCCCTCACTTACCTGGTAGCGGAGTTTGACGAATGCCATGGCGGTCGCTGCTGTTGGGCCACTACCGGCGCCCTGAGGGTAGGAGGCCGGCTACGTTGAAGAGCGCGGCATGCACCTGCTGCCTTCGCCTCACACCCCATTCACGAAATACCCCGACAGCGCCCACAGCCGCTCCGGCCCGGGACCGCTAGAGCCTGCAGTCTCAGCATCCAAACTCCACATGACAATATTACCACCACTGCCCGCTGAGATTGGTGGCCGCGCAGGGAGAGGCCAGAGTGCCCACAGAGGGAGCAGCGGGACACAGGAAGCCATGGCGTGCAGAGCTGGTGGGCCAGGTGGCTGAACCGCTGGGCACCCGCCCAGGGCGTGGTGGGGGAAGTCGGGACTGGAGGTGGTGAGGAACAGAAACTGGGTACCCGGTAATGGCCCAGGATGGCACGTGGAGGTGGCTTGCACAAACTCAGCTCAGTCAGGTGAGGAGAAGGCAGCAGGAGCCAGTGAGAGCAAGAAAGACCTCCAGCTGATGCTGCTTCCATCAGAGTAGCAAGGGCTAAGGGGAACCAGACTCCCATGTGGAGAGAGAGTGAGAATGCCCCTGCTGCTTTTGGGGAGACATAGTCACCAGCAGACTGCTGACACATGAAACTGAAGTGTGTGGTCTTCATAGCCTGAACAGGTTGTGACCACAGAGCATTTCTATACAAAGCACCCCTTTTGATATGGCACGTGATTTTTCCCTTTCTTCTTTATCATCAAAAGGGTTTTGCCTCCCACTCAAGAGACATCAATTTAAAAAAAAAAGATGTGCAGGATTTCTAATAAATAGCATCCTTGGATGGAGAAGAGGAATGACTCCCTCGCCCTGGCACACACACCCATGCCAACCCACAGCTCAGAAAAGGCTTTTCTTTCTTAGGCAACTACACACTGTTACCATTCCAGGCTTGTGTGAGAGCAGATCGTTGTTCTGTGTCTGTCAGCCTGGGCTGCTCCAGCCCCTGATTAATAAAAGGTGCACATGGTTAGAACACAAACGAGAG
>JANHMN010000509.1:0-19198 GCA_030674055.1 Rhabdomys pumilio
AGCAAGAGGTTTACTCAAAACTAGTATGCTAGGGCATCCTTCACTCAACCTTTGTACGGGTAGAGGAAATCAGCACCCAGCAACAGATCTTTACAGCTTTTAAGGGAAGAATCTACAAGCCAGGTGGGGTGTGGGGTTAGGGAGGGGGGAAGAAGGGGGAACAGGTCACTAGGTCATCGATACATTTGATGTCAAATTCTTAAGATGGATGTCGAGTCGCTTTATAGTTGGCTATTTCGCTTTATAGTTGGCTATTTCGCTTTATAGTTGGCTATTTTGGACTAGCTTCACACTATTTATCATGAGCTCCCGTTCAAAGGGGTCAGACTTATCTCGAGTTTATAGCATCCTGGTACCAATTGTCTCAGGGCTGTTAGTTCAAAGCACTGTCAGGCTTATCTCAGGCCCATTGCATCCTGACACCATTAATCTCAGGGCTTGCTTAGTTAGGGCCATATGTTCGAATGGTCAGCTAATTCCCTGTGACTGAGGCTCCACAGTGTTTGACTTACAGGCTTTTGTGTCTTTTGCTTTTATGGACAGGGTTCAGGGGGTCAACAAATTTTTTTTATCTTTCAACACCACTGTTGTCACCTGTAGCTTTACTTTAAAGACATGATAATCAAAACAGTGAAGCCTAATTATTTTAGGGTTAAAAAAGTGAGACTGTATTTGTAAATCTGTCAGGGGGCTTTTAAGTTAATTGTGTGGCAGGGAGCTTGTGAGAGCCCAGTCTGTTATCTGTTGTGAGCAGGTGGTGATAAGGTCTTAGGGTCTCTTTCCACTCAGGAATCGTGTACAGGATTGACTGTGATTGACTGTGAGACGGTCGGTTCCCCGACAGGGGAGAGAGTAAGGCAGAGACAGGTTTGATATTTAATTGCTCTTTAATAATGTACAGCAAACAATACATTCTCACCAATGCTAAAGCTATTGTAACAACGAGGTATTGCCACATTTCCTGTGCATTGACTCTATCAATGTCAGTACACAAATAATAAGTTGGTAATTAAAAAAGAGGTAAACAATAAGTTGGTAATTAAAAAAGAGGTAAACATAGCAGTAAGTACTTTGTTATTCATGAGTTATACGACCTGAGTCCTTATGACTGTAGTTTCCAGCAGCTCAGGTCCAGAGAGAGCTTGACCACGAAGATAGGAGCGTTGGTCTCTTGACTGCTGCTTTGATGATCGGGTGCAGCTGAATGCTCCCTCTCTCAGCTTGGTGATCAGGCGCAGAGTGCTCAGTCTCTCGGCTATAGAGGAGGCCTGGACGGAGGATCACGTTAGCCAGTCATGGCTACCAGTGTGATGAAGCACTCCGGCCAAGGGCTCCTTTTTATGCTTGAATTAGGGTTACTTCTGACGTACACGGCTATGACTTCATTGCAGCTGGTTATCACGCTTATTCAAAAAAAAAACTTGTTTTTGTGCACAAATATTTTGATTCATAAGGTTTCAAAACAACTTCTGGTTGTCACAGCACTTCAAAACAACTTCACTTCAGACTTGTTTTCTTTCTATTACAATATGGAGTCAGCTCTGCTAAGGGGGCCTGCTCCTTACATTCCATCCCCTGATAGTGAAATGATGTCAACATGAAAGGTATCACTCAGCAATCGCAGTGGGGGATTTACATGATTTCGGCGCAAGGCTCTTTGATAATTTCCATCCGTCATATCCATTACTGCATAGTCTCCCTTCATACAACCCATGGGGTGTCCTGGTAGATTATTAGCTTTTTTAGCTATTTTGTATGTTCCTTACAGAGCTGTAACTGTTGTTTATGGTCTTGCCTTTTCTTGGTTGATTAGGATGAGTACATGGCTGCCAAGATCCAGAAGCTGGAGGAGCAGTTCTGCTGTGCAGGAGGACGGGACACTGTCTGAAATATTTAGTGGAATACAGAGGTTGAGTACATTTTACTTTTTTTGGTGCCCAATTTTATCGTGAACTTTTTAGGATTAAGAAAAAAATTGTTTTAATCCTCAATTATTTATAGTCTGTATTATTTACTTTTCTGTTGCTGTAAAAAAATACTATGACCAAGGCAGTTTATGGAAGAGATTGTTTTGGCTTGTGCTTCCAGAGGAATGAGACCATCATGGCAGGGAGCTGAGAGATCACATGTTAAACCCCAAACATGAACAGAGAGAGTGAACTGGAATTGAGGCTAGTGTACATACTATCCTCAGAGCCTGCCTCTAGAGAGGTGTAGCCTGTTAAGTCACCACTAGGGTTCAGATATTTGAGCCTATGGTAGACATTCTCATTCAAACCACTATATTCCACTCCCAGGCTCCAAAGGCTCAGAGGCCATTGTTAAATGCAAAGTGCATTTAATCCTACTTCAGAAGCCCCCATAGACTCCCACAGGCTCAGTAAAACCCTGTGAGTTCGAATAGTGAATTAATTTCAGCATACAGTGTCACAGATATACATTACTATTCCTAAAAGGAGGAATGGGGGCATAGTCAGAAAATGCTGGACCAAACAAGACAGCATGTAAACACCGAATCCCCAGCGCAGCAGTTCCCAGCTGTGGGCCATGACCCATATACAGGGGGGTTGCCTAAGACAGTCTAAAACCAGATATTTACATGACGATTCATGACAGTAGCAAAATTGCAGTCATGAAGTAGCAACGAAAATAATTTTATAGTTGGGGGTCGCTACAACACAAGGAACTGTATTAAAGGGATACAGCATTAGAAAGGTTGAAAACCAGTTCTCTAGCTTTATATCTGATATGAGAGGGCTTAGATGGCTCCATCCCTCCATCTTTTCTGCCTGCAGAATATGTCTCTAACAGGCTAGTTCCACTCCGAGTAAGCCACTCTTCCTGGCAGATGTCTCACAGCTTTGGTGCCTCCAACATCTTGGAGTCTGTAGAGCGACCCAGGCTTCACTTCATCTCTCAGGGTCTTCATGCAGGGACTCAGGATTAGGGTTGTCCCTGAGGTCCTTTGTGGTGCATGCTTGTGATTTCCCTGAGAAAGGATCTGATGTTCTTTCTTCATTGAGAAAGGGTACATACACAGCAGAAACCATTTGGTTTTGCCAAAGAAGTCAGGAGAGGGCCATATTCTCAGTCTGGAAAGGGTATCACTTAATTACCCCTTTGTTTTTGCTGTCTCTTCTACCAGCTCTGTCTACTCTTCCTGGGTCTAATCTCTGCAATGGTTGAATAGTTTGTCTTGTGGGTTGGTGAAGATATCTGGAAATTTTAAGTTATATATAGTTTTAGTTATGAACTTCCTGTCTGAAGACTTATCTACTGTGATGGTTTGGACAGGAATGGCCCCCATAGGTTCATGTGTTTGAATGCTTGTCCCATAGGGAGCGGCACTATGAGGAGGTGTGGCCTTATTGGAATATGTGTGGCCATGTAGGAGGAAGTTCGTCACTGTGAAAGTGGGCTTTGAGGTCTTAATAGATGTTCAAGCTGTGCCCAGTGTGGACACAGTCTCCTGCTGCTGCTTACAGATGAAGATGTAGAACTCTCAGCTCCTTCTTCAGTACCATGTCTGCCTGGATGCCTGGATGCTGCTATGCTTCCCACCATGATGATAATGGACTGAGACTCTGAAACTGTAAGTGAGCCCAATGAAATGTTTTCCTTATAAAAGTTTCCTTGGTCATGGTGTCTCTTCACAGCAATAAAACTCTAAGATACCTACTCACCCACTTTCGTTTGCATGGTGAGACTGTTCCATCAGTTTCTGTCCCCATCCCCAAATTATTTATTTATTTAATTTTATTTTTCTTTTTTTGATTCCAAGTAACCTCTTTCTGAGTTTTCATTCCCCTAATCCAGATTCTTTCCTTTCTGACCATTTTAGCACTTGTCTGTGTTTATTGGGTATTACTTCCCAATTTTTTCTTAATTTTGAGTCTTCTTACGGTCACGTTTGTGTATGTTTATCCCCACAGCAAATTGTTCTCAATATGTATGTCAGTATTACATTTTTTTAAACCTGGGCAGCTGGCTGATACACGTTTAGCATTTAAGATCTCTGTTCATACATCACTGCTCGATTGCCTGGTTTACACGATTTCACATTGTTTCTCTGGGGCCACGACTCTTAATGTGTGTGCACATTAGCACTCTTCAGTCCTTACTGTAGTTCCTTGTTATGTAGACAAAAGCTGGAGCTACATTTTCATTACTGTGGTACTGTTGTCTCTGTGACTACTGAATCATTCAGGACAGGTTTGTTAAGTTAAAATTCAGTACTAATCAATCAAAATAGTTGCTTTGCTTAATGAGGGCAGATCATACTGTTTATAATTACAAGTTTTGCTGGTAAATGTTACTTTAGAGTGGATCCTGGTACAGTTTTTAGAGTTAGTCTCTAGAATATGCAAAATTTTCTTCAATGTATCTTGGCAAATTTAATTTCTTTAACTTTGGTGACATATACTCTGAGAATCTAAGAATGTTAAAAACGAAAACAAAATCACTGTTTTAAATCACTAGTTAAGAAACTCCTTAATTCTCTATAGCACCTAACTCACATGGGAGGAAGTGAAGGAGGAAAAGATTGCAGTAATAACTATTTTAATTTTTATTATTTGGTCTTATTATTTTGTGTCTTTGTTTTCCTCTGGTGTTTGGTTTAAAACATTGTGATCCCTTCTGATTCTTTTATTAGTAGAGAGGGGCTGACTGCACAAAGACCCTTGGCTTTTGTGTTTTTGAGCACTCTGGGTCTTTTGTCTGAGCTATAGCCTGCAGCATGTGTATTGATCTTAGGCAGCCTGCAGTGTAACCATTTGCTAGAGCTGGTTTGCCTGTCCTGTGCCCCGGTTAGAAGTGTGTGGGGGTTGGGAGGTTAGCAGAAGTCAGAAAGCATGCACGGGAAGGTTGACTCAGGGCTGCGATGCCTACATAAGCTCTTTGTGTCTGTGAGAAAGCTTTGGAAAGATAGCTGCTGTTTTTTCAGTTGCAGATCTCCAGTTGTGAAGGCTGCTTCTCTGGCAGCCTTGACTTTGGGTCCCTGTTTTTTCATTGAGGGAACCCCAACTATGTTGTGACGTTGGCGCCACCTTGTGTCCCAGCTCAGGGTTGGGAAGCTACCTCTGGTTGCCTAGGTTTGCTTGGAACTTGGGGAGGGAGCCTCTCAGTCAGCTCTCTGTAGACCCCTTAGACTCATTGCATGCTTAATTTCCACCCTGATGCAGCGTTAGAGTGAAGCCCTAGTTGTTTATTTTGTGGGGAATGGGGAGTGGATTTTCATCTTGTAAAGCCCACGCAAAAAGGACCTCATGAGATCCGTGGAGAACTGCAGACGCACCCCAAATCACTCACGAGAAACACAACTTGATGCAATCACATGAGGTTTACTGGCTAGCCAGGGCTGTCATCGCTTCTAGCCCCGAACAAAAGAAATTTACAGCTTTTTAAGAGGGAATCTACATACCAGGTGGGGGTGGAGTTAGGGAAGGGGGAAGGAGGCAGGACAGGTCACTAGGTCATCAATACATTTAATCTCAAACTCTTGAGATGGATGGTATGTCACTTTATAATTGGCTATTTCAGACTAGTTTCATATCGTATATCATGAGTTCAGGTTCAAAGGGGTCAGGCTTATCTCAAACTTTTAGCATCCTGGCACCAACTGTCTCAGGGCTGTTGGTTCAAAGGGCAGCTAGGCTAATCTTGGGCCCAGAGCATCCTGACACCATTAATCTTAAGGCTTGTTTAGTTAGGGCCATGTGTTCAATGGTCAGTTAATTTCCTGGGACTGAGGCGACACAGTGTTTGACTTACAGGTTTTTATGTCTTTGCTTTTAAGAGTAGGGTTCAGGGAGTCAACTTAGATTTTTCTCTCTTTCAATCTCAGCATAGTTTGGTTCTAAGCTGGACATAAGGTGCACCAATTTGTTGCTAAAATTTCCAACCCTAATAGCCCATATAAATGACACACAATCCAAATATTTTAATTATAAGTCATATGTCAAGACTGGGCAAATCTAATACAATACTAAGTTATTTCCCAAAGCTAAGACTCCTTATTACTTGTGGTTTCTCCCGGCCATGTGGTCCTGGTTCATGGTGACTTCCTCCTTTCTTCTTCCTTCTCTCTTTTTCTCCCTCTACCTGCCACCCCCCTTTGAGCCTCCAGTCCTACCTTTCCCCACAACTATCCAATCACAGGCTCTAACATTTTACTGACCAATTAAAATAGAGAGAAGATTCACGTGGCATCACCTAAGTACATGATGGTCTGCTTGTGGGGTTTTTAATACAAATCCAAATAATGTTAGTTATTTAAATGTGTGTTTTACTATAGTTCTTACACAGCTGTTTTCCAAATGTGCATTTGTCTAGTCTGCTATAGCAGCATAGAATATGTATTGTTAATGGTGTATTTTCTTGCCAGTAATACATGCATTTGTTTTGTTGGATATGCTACTGTTGATTATGTAAAGAGTCATAATGGCTTTACACAGGAAAGCTAATTGTCAGAATTTTGTTTTGATTTTGAGTCAGGGTTTTCTGTAGAGCCCTCACTGTCCTGGAACTCATTTTGTGGACCAGGCTGCCCTCGAACTCACAGAGATCTGCCTGCCCTCTGTCTCGGAGTGCTGGGGTTTAAGTCCTGTGCCCGGCTTGATTTTTTTTTTTTCAATAATTACATCATTTTGTTATCTTCTGGGTGTTTGGTGAGGGCTAGTATAATTTGTACTTTAAATGTATTTAAGTGGATCTTCACTTCCTGCTCTATCCTTTATCTTAACAGGCAGGCTGCCTCTGAGTTGGGACTAAATAGGCTTTCTTTAATTATTTCCAGTTTGTGTTCTTCTTTCACTGGCCTTTTACGAGAGTTGGATGTACTCAGCCTTGGTAATGTCAAGTTGGCACTGGGGTGAGGACCTTAAACAACATCTGGTAAGGCTGTAGTCTGACCCTCAGTCTGCAGTCTGAAAGATAATTAAAGTAACTGTGTAGATAGACATTTGAAAGAATGAATTACTGATGTAGTCCAGTTTTGGATATTGTTACTCATATATCTTTATGAAGACAAATGAATGGTTTTTTTTATTAATGTTACTTAAACAGATTTTGTGCTTATTAATGCTACTTAAAAAAAAAAAGGTAGAGTAGGATGTGAATTTAGTATAGCATTTGTCATAGATCCTGCATTTGTAAGCCTGTGACCACATATTTGCCTTTGGATATTTGTAGCATCTAAATACACATTTTTGTGTTAATTGTTCAAGTGTTGTCATTTTTCCTGTAAAAAGTTTAATTGAGTTAATACTGCATACTTGATTCTTACATCATACCATCTGGAATGGTAGTAAGCCAGCTGGTTCGTGGTTGAATACAGCACTTCAATCCTATATGTGGTGGTATAGGGTTTAATGTGTTAAAAAATGGCTTCTATAAAAAGCAAATGAAAAACCAGGAGCAGAGACTCAGGAAAAACGTATTGTTCATTTTATGAAATGTTTAAGAAAATGTATAAGTGTTTAAGAAAACACTTGAGGTTTGTTATAATATGAAAAATATGTCATTTATTTACTATGTCAGAGATGATAGGTTCTAGTTAATCTTGTAGAGAAAGTTACAGAACACCAGTGGATATGCCTTTGTGTGCTTGTAATTTCAGTACTTGATAAATGTCAGTAGAAGGCCATGGAAGTAGTAGGAAATTTAGACCCTATTTTGAAAATAGATGAAAAACAAGAAAAGAAAGAAAATGTTCATGTCTTTAGTTTGGACAAGAATTATCCTCTGCTCAAACAAATACAATGTTTATGGTTTAGCTTTCTAGTACTTAGGAGAGAAACAGTAAATAACAGAGAATTTGTATTTTAAGCTTTCAAGTCAGATACATTAACTTAAATTCTTCTATTCTTTAGAAATCACATAATTAAGAAAATCGAGACAGAAAATAAAGGGAAAGCAAATGGGCTGAGCATCTGGACTGTTTTACCTCATGTGTATAAAAGAAAAAGCTTGAGGTTCGTTATAGCATATAAAATATTTACATAATGTGCATGTCTATGAGTGTGCATGTATGGATGGATGTGGTGTATAGGTGAGATTATCTAGTTACACTGGCGTAGTTTCTGGATATGAGGAATAGGAAACCAAAGTTTCTAAAAATGATTAGTAAGTTATTGTTTAATCAAATGGCTGGCAGAAACTTGAAATTTCTTAAACATATTAGTTTTAAGTTCTATAGAAACTTCTTGTCTGTTGACTGTTTTCCTATTACACTGAGCTGCACAGCTCTCCTAAGGCAGGGGGATGGACTTCATCTCCCTCACCACTTTCACCCTTGCCGACCCCAGGGACTGAGTGTTACAAGGTAACAGGATGGTTTACATTCATTAACACAGGGCGGTTTGAGTTCATTGTATAACAGGACGGTTTACATTCATTAACACAGGGCAGTTTGAGTTCATTGTATAACAGGACGGTTTACATTCATTAACACAGGGCGGTTTGAGTTCATTGTATAACAGGATGGTTTACATTCATTAAAACAGGGCGGTTTGAGTTCATTGTATAACAGGATGGGTTACATTCATTAACACAGGGCGGTTTGAGTTCATTGTATAACAGGACGGTTTACATTCATTAAAACAGGGCAGTTTGAGTTCATTGTGACATGTTTCTATCTTAACTACTGCTGAAGAGTAAAAAAAAGAAACAATTTTACCAATTTTTATACTACATATAAAAAAATTGTAGTTCATATAGGTGTTTGAAACTTAAAAATTTGTACCTGAAAATAATAGAAACCATATTTCTTTAATAAAGTTTAAGGAAATTAAATTTTAACATAATGATTAGATCTTATTTTAATTCAGATACACTGGATTCATCACTAAGGGAGAATTCAGGTTCTACACAAAGATGTTGAACTGAGTCTTTCAAAAGCTGAAATTGCTTCTTATAGTTATGAAGGCAGGTACGGAGAAGCTAAGTGAGTTCTAGTCTTAATGGATGGTCGATTCTTATATATTTATAGAAAGATTAAGTGTTACAGATCAGCTCTATGATTTCCACATGTTAAATACATATTATAAAAGGAAATAATTTTAGCCTGAGTTCTTCATTTTTACTACAATGTAAATAATTTTAAATAACATAATAGTCCCTAATGATAGAGCCTCCAGTAAAAACCAACCAACCAAACAAACAAACAAAAAAAAAAAAACAAAAAGGCACTGTCATGTTTATTTTCTTTAAAGTATAAAAAGGTAAGAAATTAAAAGCTGCATTTTCTTTCTTTTTGTATATTAATGGCATTGCTGAGTCTTAATTTTTTCAGTCTTTCCTTTACAAATAAGAAAAACTTTCCTCACAACTGTCCATGACTGCAGTTCTGGGCGGTCCATCTCTGTAGGACCCAAAGGGCTGCTTTGCCCTGGCTGAGACTTGCCCTGTGCTGCTGTCTGCAAAGTAACATCCTGTTGAAGGATGATGCCCCAGGAAGGGAATTTACACTTGAAATTCTATTGCCCCCCAGTTGATAGTTGAGTTCCTGTTTTTTCCTGAGTTTGTGTTTTTCCTTCCCTGGCTATCTATATCTATCTCCATTTCCATCTCCATCTCCACCTCCGTCCGTCCGTCTGTCTATCTATCTATCTATGTTGTGGTTTTTTTTTTTTTTTTTTTTTTTTTTTTTTTTTTTTTTTTTGTTTTTTTTTTTTTTTTTGGTTTTATGAGACAGGGTTTCTCTGTGTAGCCCTGGCTGTCCTGGAACTCTCTCTGTAGACCAGGCTGGCTTCGAACTCAGAAATCCACCTGCCTCGGCCTCCCAAGTGCTGGGATTAAAGGCGTGCACCACCACTGCCCGGCAGCTTGCTATATATATTGAACCTGCCCAGTAAAGGCATTGGCATTCTCTCACAGCGAATGACCCGAGTCTGAGTCTTTCTTTAATCCCAGAGGCCTATGCCCGAGCTCGGTGCTGCGGGCAGCGCCGAAGCTGTCAGTCTCTTACAGTTCTGTCTGACAGATAACAATTTCAGACTTTCCCAAGAAAGTAGGCAATCTAGATAATGTCTGTTGCTTAAATGCACACTAGTGTGTCGCTTCCAATCTTGTCACTTCCAATCTTGAAACTATGGGAATACTCTGAACATCAAAAGTAAAGCTTTCATCGCACTTTCAGACCTAGTAATCTTACTCCCCAGAACAGTACAGTTGCCAAAAGTGCAGAGATCTATAAATCTATGCAACTGTAGCTGTCCTCCCCTCCACAGATCCCCAGGCCTTTCCCACACTCACTCTCTATCTCTGTGCAGTTACTATACTATATTGTATATGTCATATACAAAAATGTCCACACTTGGTAATGATGCAACTGTTGTAAGTCTAACTTCACGGACTATGAAGAAGCCATGAGGTGAGTCATGGAGGCTGTGGGCTTAGAAAATGACAGAGTTCCGGCTGGGTGTATACTCACAGGATCACATAGAAACTACCAGGACTACCTGTAGAACATTTTCTACAAAACCAATTGAAATGTGAAAAAACTAATATTAATATTTTCAGTTTTCTACAAAACAAATTTGAATTGTGAAACAACTAATATTAATATTTTCATGGGTCTTAAGGGAGAGAGTGAACAAAGAGAGTTTTTTAAAAAGGACAGTTTGACATCACATAGACTTGGTGCAGGCTTAGAGAATTTGCCAAGTAAAGTTACATAGGAAATCATTTTGATGATAGTGTAATACTTTGCCTGTTGTACCAAAGAACTATAATAGTGTGTTTATAACAGAGACCTCTCTTTTCTTGTCATCTTGTTTGCAGTTTATTGAATGCTTTGCTTCCAGCCCTAAAAAAACAGTGTTGGAGATTGAAAGAAGCTGGCCTGTCAAATGCTGCTTTCGATTCTGACTTTTATTTTTGAAAATTTAATAGAGAGAAAAAAAGTGGTGGCTTGGGCTGATCAAACTACCAAACATTAAAACCAAAGTGATCTTCCAGGGATGTCTCTTCCTGTGACCTTCCCACAGCTTGGACCAATTCAGTCTATTCCTTGTTGTAAGTATTTTTATTTTATTCCATAAATGGAAGCTTATTTCTAAGATTTTTTTTTAATATTCCAATCTACAGAGCAGTTGGTTTCTTTTAAATAAATTTTGTTATTGATTACCACTAACAAAGAATCTAGCTTCTAAGTAATTTTAATTAACAAGAATCTCCCAGGACCTATCAGCATCTATATATTGATGTTCTGAATAACTAGCAGTTTCATTTCCTTACTATTGTTATTTATATTTTAACTTCAATTAAGGGCTAAAGTATATAAAATATTCTGCAACATATAATAACTTAATCTTAAGATCAACTAACACTGTAGATTTCACTGTTTCTATTGACGTTTGTTATCTTTCATCTTTCTACAGATTGTGCATAAGATATTTTCATTGCAAAGCCAACATATAATCTTGGTTTAACATGATACTTTTTTGCAATGTAGAATATAGCAATGTGGATTGTCCTGTCTTTGAGATAGCTGATGTTAGCAATGTGGTTATGTTTATGTGCTCTCTGACTTACACGTTCTGTCTTCCCTTGAGCTCTCTGGGTTTGTTTCACAAATAAATTTTATTGGTGAAGCCTAGATTTTGTGAGGTTTCACTTGAAGATTAGCACATTTTTTTTCATGTGAAAATCTTTATTGGATATTTTATTTACATTTCAGATGCCATCCCCTTTCCCTATTTCTCCTCCCTAGAAAACCCCTATCCCAACCCCCATTTCTTCTTTTTGCTTTTATACTGTTTTTTTTTAAATGTTAACCAAAGGCTTTATAAGTTTGATAATGCTCAATATCAATCAGAAGTGTAACTCAATACCCTACCTAGATATATCAACTATCTTTGACTGGCAGGGACACGCAAATATCCATCTCTGTGTTTTCCTCTCTTGTCACCTAGCTCCTCCTCTCCTTCTCCTCCTCTCCTTACTCTATCTTACTCTCCTTATTTCTCCCACCTCATCTCCTCCTACATATCACCGTTTCTGTTAAAATAAAGTTTTTCTTTTAGAATACAATTAGAGCATAACTATACCAATTTGTGTCAGTAAGGTACAAGATAGACCTAATACCCAGTCCATCATTTTGTTGCCTAGTGGCTGTCTCACCGCAACTGGAGTAACTCCAAGGATGCTCAATTTCTTCTTAGAATCCAAGACAGGAAGCTGTCAGGAGCAGACAGGTCTCTAATCAAAATGGACATTAATACAGAAATGTTTGTAACGTCAATTCTGTGGACTTCTGACGTTTTGAAAACCATCTATCCATGTAAGGCAATCTGGACTATTGTTTAACTCCTCTCAGCTAAATAAATTATAGAAAACACCCTAACAATAAACTCAGAGCCATGAATTTGCTATAGGCCCTTAACTTACAGACTAACCATCTCAAGTCAGTCAGAAAAGTTAAAGAAGGACTGGGTCTAAGTCTTGTATTTCTAAATGTGTTATATAGACACAATGCCTATGAGAGTAACAATATTAATCTCACTTTATATCAATAAGAAGCTCATACCAAGGAAAACCTTAAATTTGAAATCAAAGTAAATTTTGTATCATTTAAGAAATCATAATTTCATCTTAATAACAGTTATACATATTTCTATGAATAGGTTATGGCTATGCAATAAATCCTAGCTAATCTTCCCTGTTCTAACAAAACCACTACTTTTCCCTAGAAAGACAGCCCAATATTAACCACCTCAGTCCCCAAGCCCAAGGAATGGGGGTGCCGACTCTTCATTAACTTCTTCAAGCTGATTATGGGTGTTGAGATATTAGAAGAGGGGGGAAGAGTAAATTGATAAGCCTTTGGTGATGTGTCTTCACTGTATCCAGCTGGAATTCCAGGACATCAGAGGTTTGAGCAGGTCTGCTCAGCTCACTTGATGAGTAGATACACTGAGGCTGTATATTCTGCAATATACAATTTTCAAAACAAATTTTAGTATCAAGATAATTTTTTGTTTGAATTCTGGAATCTAGTCTTCTGGCGGCCTGCCTCTGTCATGTCTAATCCATATAATTCTGGAAATTTCTATGAGGGTATGCTCCCACCATCCTCCTATTTCCACCTTCCTGCTCTCAAATTCCCCAACACTAGGGAATCCAAACTTTCAGGTACCAAGGCCCTCCACTTCCACTGAGGCCTATCCCCTTACCCCATCCTCCCTCCTCCAATTACTATGAGGGTGTGCTCTCACCATCCTCTCATTCCCACCTCCCTGCTCTTGAAACTCCCCAACTCTAGGGAATCCAAACTTTCAGGTACCAAGATCCTCCACTTTCACTGATGCCTGGCAAGGCCACCCTCAACTACGTATACAGGTGGAGCCATGAGTCCCTCCCTTTGTGTTCTTGGGCTGGAGATTTTAGAATGGCTACTCCAGCTTGTTTCTTAGGACCATCTGCTTGAAAACTTGTTTTCCAGCCTTTTATTCTAAGGTAGAGCCTGTCTTTTTCACTGAGGTGGGTTTCCTGTATGCAGCAGAATGTTGGGTCCTGTTTATGTATCCAGTCCATTAGCCTATGTCTTTTAATTGGAGAATTGAGTTCATTGATGTTAAGAGATATTAAGAAACAGTGATTGTTGCTTTCTGTTATTTTTGTTATTAGAGGTGAAATTTTCTTTCTGTGACTATCTTCTTTTGGATTTGTTGGAAAAGGATTACTTTCTTGCTCTTTCTAGGGTATAATTTCCATCCTTGTATTGGAACTTTCCTGCTTTTATCCTTTGTAATGCTGGATTTGTGGAAAGATATTGGGTAAATTTGGTTTTGTAGTGGAATATCTTGGTTTCTCCATCTATGGTAATTGAGAGTTTTGCTGGGTATAGTAGCCTGGTCTGGCATTTGTGCTCTCTTAGGGTCTGTATGACATCTGTCCAGCATCTTCTAGCTTTTATAGTATCTGGTGAAAAGTCTGGTGTAATTCTGATAGGTCTGCCTTTATATGTTACTTGGCCTTTTTCTCTTACTACATTTAATATTCTTTCTTTGTTTTGTGCACTTGGTGTTTTGATTATTATGTGACAGGAGGTATTTCTTTTTTTGGTCTAGTCTGTTTGGCATTCTATAGGTTTCTTGTATATTTATGGGCATCTCATTCTTTAGGGAATTTTTCTTCTATAATTTTGTTGAAGATATTTATTAGCCCTTTAAGTTGGGAATCTTCACTCTCATCTATACCTATTATCCTTAGGTTTGGTCTCTTCATTGTGTCCTGGATTTCCTAGATATTTTGTGTTAAGAACTTTTTGCATTTTGCATTTTCTTTGACAGTTGTGTCAATATTTTCTATGGTATCTTCTGCACCTGAGATTCTCTCTTCTATCTCTTTGTATTCTGTTGGTGATGCTTGTGTCTATGACTCCTGATTTCTTTCCTAGGTTTTCTATCTCCAAGGTAGTCTCCCTTTGTGATTTCTTGATTGTTTCTACTTCCATTTTTATGTCCTGGATAGTTTTGTTCAATTCCTTCACCTGTTTGGTTGTGTTCTCTTGTAATTCCTTAAGGGATTTTTGTGTTTCCACTTTAAGGGCTTCTACCCGTCTACCTGTGTTCTCCTCAAATACTTTGAGAGTGTTATTTACATTTTTCTTAAAGTCCTCTATCATCATCATTAGAAGTGATTTTAAATCTGAATCTTGCTTTCCTAGTACTATGGGGAATTCAGGACTTTTTTGTGTAGGAGAACTAGGTTCTAATGATGCCAAGTACCCTGGGTTGCTGATGCTTATGTTCTTGCGCTTGCCTTTTGTCATCTGGATCTCCTTAGTGCTACCTGCTCTGTCTCTGACTGGAGCCTGTCTTTCCTATTATCTTGGTTTTATCAGAACTGTGTGGGGTGGATGTTGCTACTGGGGTAAGAGCTGAGGCCCAAAATCTGCTCAGGCCAGGAGTGGCTTCCTGGCTTCTTGTGGGGTCCAGTTACTCCCTGTTTGGGGCAGGCGTTGCTGTCTGCTTACCTAAGATAATGCCAGGGTTAGAGCACCTGGGGGTTCCCCCCAACCCCGCTTCCTCTGGATTCTTAGAAGTTGGGGTCAGAGCTGCCGCCCAGGATCTGCTCAGTGCTCAGACTCAGACCGGAAGGCAAATTAGCACATTTTGTTCTGCAATTGTTATCAGTTACTTAATTTACTGTAAACAGTTTAAATCTACCTATATCAGGAATGTATTTCATTTAAAAGTTTAAGAACTCATAAAATGAATTTGCAGTAATTTAGTCAGCATTTTGGTGAGTATATACCATCATTCCCAATGACTTATCAGTACTTTAATTTTTCTGGGTTTTTACCTGGATGTAGTCCAGTATGGAGAATTGTCTAGTGATCTAGCAGCCTGAAGCTTCTTATTACTCCTTATCCTCAGTGTTACCAGTGTTGCTGAGCTTTCTTGACAACATCCTCTGGCAATGGTGTGATGGCTTTTCTTGGTTGTCAACTTGATGCACCTTAGAAGATGGACTCACTACTGAAAAACAGCCTCTATTGGATTGGCCAGTGGATATGTCTATGAGACATTTTCTCCCTTGCTAATTGTTGGAGGAGGACCTAGTCCACAGTAGGTTGTATAAGGAGCCTAGCTGAACAGAAGTAGGGAACAAACCAATAAGCAGCATCCTTCCATGAGCTCTGGTTTAGCTCCTGCCTCTAGGTTCCTGCCTTGAGCTCTTCTCTAGGCATTGATAGATGATGGACTGTAAACTGTAGGCTAAAGTAAATTCTTTTCTCCCTAAATTGTTTTGGTCAAGTGATTATATCAGGAATAGAAACCAGACTTAAATAAGCAGCAAGCAACCTTAAAGAAAAATTGGCTGTAATTTTAGAAATCCTGAATTTCCAACTTCCCCTTTCACTTGTGGCTCGCAACAGATTTGTTAACAACCCAGTGCTTTGAAACCGATGTTTTTACTTTGGACAGAGATTCTTTAGCTGTCTTCAGAAGAAAGATTGGCCTAGATTAGGTACATCTCTTTCTTTCTTTCTTTTCTTGGTTTTTCGAGTCAGGGTTTCTCTGTGTAGCCCTGGCTGTCCTGGAACTCACTCTGTAGACCAGGCTGGCCTCGAACTCAGAAATCTTCTGCCTCTGCCTCCCAAGTGCTGGGATTAAAGGAGTGTGCCACCACCACCCGGCTCCATCTCTTGTATAAGCAGAAAATATCTTCTTTTTTTTCAATGTGAAAAATGTTTACAAGCACTATATTGATCATGCTCTTTCCCTACCTCCAACTTCTCTTCAATCCTGTCCACCTCACTCACCACACATCTCCATGTTCTTTCGGTCTGAATGCACTCAGTCTTGCATGATCTCAGGACCTAAGCAGGATCAGGCCTTGTTAGTATTGTGTGGGAGCTCTCTACATTTTTATGTTAAGGTGACAAGAGTTAGGTGCACAGTATTTTTAAATCTCTCCATTTCATTCTCTCCTTTCTTTACTCTCAAATAGGTGTGTATACAAATATTAGTCTATTTTCTTTACTGAAGCATTATCACCATTAGAGTTTACCTAAGTGAGATAGTCTGGAAAGCAGTACTTAAAATATAATTTCATCTTTTGAAGTTGTTTCTTTATAGTGAATTGAAGATATTGGGAAGGAAGTGGGGTTTTAGCACCAAGACTGAAGACTATCAACCAATGTATACATTTATATATGTGTGTATACATATATAAAATAAAATAAGGAATAATAACCATCCAGCAGCAGGTGGTTGATGGTCTTAATATTATTAATCCATATCTCACATATGACATACTTGTACAGACTGTGTCAGCAATAAAGTAAAACATTTATTTGGCTATCTTTCGTGTTTTAAAAGCAAAGACGAAACATTGTATTTTACAAACATGAATTTTCTTTTAGAAAAATATCAAGTAGGTTTAGTGTTGTGTTTTTCTATTGGTTGTTTTGAGTATTTACTTCACCTGATTTCATAGATTAACTAATTGCATGTATTTTATTTAGTAAGATGTATATGTTGCATCCATATATACAGTCTTAGAAGGATAGCAGAAAAGATGCCTGAGTCTATTTATAAACAGTTATTAATCCTAGATATATTGAATTATGTTCATGGAGAAGAACAATCAGTTCGGTTTGAGTCCTGTGTATAATCATAAACATTATCAACTGGTTTAGTTCTTAAGTTTAAAACATATTGAATAGTATTAAGCTTGACTTTTTTCAACTTGTTTAAGAACCTTTAAATCAGAGGCAGTATTTTTATTTAAAGCATGTACATGACATACTTTCAAAAGCTGATTAGATTAACCATAATAAATTCAACTTGTACTCTTATTGAACATTTAAAATAATAAATGATAGAAAATAATATTACAAAAAGCAAGCATTTTGATTTCTCCTGGTGTTTATGTCTAAAGAAAGAAAGCAGAGTCCCATCTGCTTTCTTCTACCTCAGCTTCTCCGGGTTATTCTGAGGTCAATCTTACATATATATATATTTTTTCATTTATATCATTTGTCTCTAAATGGAAATGTCTAATGTCTATACATCTAGTGTTATTTACTATAGTATCAGTGTTTACATTTCTTTGTCACAGAAGTGACTTGTTTATGTACTTTAGGTACAAAGTCAAAAATTGAGGTAGAAAGTCAGGCAAATGCTTTATTTCATCACTGATTAATCAGCCTCTTGTAACTCTTTTTGGCCCAGGGTCTTATTATGTAACCCCAGCTAACCTAGAACTTGCTATGTAGACCAAGCTGGTTGAACTCACAGATATGGACTCTGGATCCCCCTTCCAAGTGCTGAGATTAAATGTATACAGCACCAGTCCCAGCCGTACTACGTTTTAAATCTCAGGTTCTGTTGCATTTTTGTTTTTGTTAATTGCATTTTGCTCATTGTCTAGTCTACTTAATAGGCATTAATAAAATTTACATTTTTGCTTCTTAGCATATGTGATTTCTTTATCCATTTCTTTAAAAGTCTCTTTTCTGTGAATTGCCTACTAATTATTTCAGCACTTTTCCCTTACAATTGCCCTTTGCAAAATATTGTTTACAGACACCTAGCTGTGAAGACATTTATTTGTTCATTTTGTAATAACTGAATTACTAAATATAAAGTACTTAGGAAGTATTTATGTACTTAGGAGTATGCACATGGGCACACACACAGGCACATGGAAACAACTAGATACATTGAGAAAATGAATAATAAGAAAACAAGGACGGTTTCTGGGAGGAAAGAAAAGGGGAAAATTGTCTGAAAAAAATTTAAAAAGGACAAAAAGAAAGTACAGCACTGTGCAATACAAGCCCCTGCAAAATTGGACTGATCCTCTAATAAGGAAGAAAACTTCAACAGAGATTAGGAGTAGGTTGCAGCTAATATGCTGTTTTTTAAAACATAGTCTGTTAGATTTCACTAATAAATTTGCAGGATCTTACACATATATCCAGAGTATCTAGACTTGTTTTCAAGTAGGGGAAATGAGCCGTACTAAATCATGACACGGGGATTTATCTAACGTGTTCCAAGAAAATCAAGAATGTAACAAAGGAGAGTAAATGCTAAGAATCAGAGTTGAAGAGAAGGCAGAGCACATGGGATTATTGTTAGGAATTACACATTTATTTTGAATGACACATGTATGTTGAGCATGATCTTAGCATAGATGTGAGCTTGGCTGGGTATTAAATTTGACAATGTTGATCAGATCATAATGTGGTCAGGAAAGGTCGTAGCATTAGGAGAGTATTATAGTAGCAAGTAAAGCTGGAGTTGCCTCAGATAAGAGTTAGAAGTGCTGAGAACAGTGTGGCTTGTAAGATTTTTGAGCCTGACATCTAAAATGATGGGTTCTTGTTAAAACGGTTGGAAAAGGCTTCACATGTTACAGGTTTTCAGAGTCACAATAGTTTATATCCAGGAGTTTAGTTAGGGCCTTGTTAAATTTGCCTTAGAATATATCCGAAGTGGAGATGTCATTGTGGACAGTAAAACTCGGACGTTCAGAAGAGAGGTCTTGTGGTGAACTCTAGCTTTGATGGTTAGTAACAGTTACATAATATGTGAAGCTGTAGGACTGGATGAGGAGGGCAGGGATATTGGGGCTTTCCTTCAGTTCATCCCTCACCTTCACTGGATTTCAGCTGTCGGAATGTCCTTTCGGGTGCTAAAAATTTAGTTGAACTTTTTCTCCGTGCTTTTAGAATCAT
>JANHMN010000510.1:0-19177 GCA_030674055.1 Rhabdomys pumilio
ACTTGCTCACACATATACACACACATACATACACATGCTCACACATAATACACATGTATACATACTCATATTCATATATACACAGAGAGAGGTACACAAACACACACAGTAGACTTTCAGTAAAATATTATTAAGGAAGAGAGAACAGACTCTCAGGACCTCAGAGAGTGCATTATCTCCCTCTTTTTTTCTACATGATTTTAATCAAATTTTGTTGTGTTTGTCAGTTTCTGAGTTTTTACCAATGTTATTATTTTTGATATGTTGCTATAAAGCAGAGCTCCCACTTCGCCTACCTCACCCATCACGTCAGGAGATTGCAGTTGCCTCCTTTTGTCCTTCTGTGTGCATGCTACTATGTATATGTCTTCTCCTTATGATTTTGGATCTGAGGCTTCAGTATTCCACAAATTCCAAAGAAACAGAACTTGATAAATCTCTTTCTAGAATTTAATATCTACATTCAACTTGTTACTCTAAATACGGCTGTAAATGTTGGGTGTGGTGGTGGGCACCTGATCTCAGCTCATGACTGGTTGAGACTGTGAATTCACAGGCAGACTGTGAGTTTCAGGCCATCCTGGATATCTAGTGAGACTCTGTGCCCCCAAATTAAAAAACAACAACAACAAATAAACAAAATGTATTTGTGTAAAGGAAAGCTGGAATTAACACATCTGTTCCTCTGAAAACCTGCATGCAATTTGGTTGTCGATTTGACATCTAGATCATCAAACAGGCAAGTCTGTGGGCATGTCTGGGAGGGAGTTTCTAGATTAGGTCAGCTGAGCTGAGAAGACTCCCTGACTGACAGCACCATGCACTGATCTGGAGTCTTGGATAAATGAAAAGGAGAAAGCTGAGCATTGGGCCCCCCATCCCATCCCTGACTGTGGAGACAGTACCTCCTCCTCCTACTCTCACACCCTCCCCACCGGGATAAACTATCTGCCAACTGTGAGCCGGAACAAACCCTTCCTCCTAGAAGTTGCATTTTGTCAAACAAGTATCCAACACTCTATACAATCATTTCAAACTACTAGAGGACTGACCCCTGGACCCTAAACACCAAATGTTGCAAACATCTTATGCCTTGTAAATACTATTTTTCACAATGTGTTCTGCCTTCACAGAAAATGGAGCCCCAAAACCTATCTAAAGTCACTGAGTTTCATCTCTTAGGATTCCAGAACCTTCTTGAGTGGCAGTCCCTCCTCTTTGCCATTTTCCTGTGCTTCTATCTCCTCACCATTACAGGCAACGTGGTGATCATTGCTGTGGTCAGTGAGGATCCGCGCCTGCGCGCTCCCATGTACACTTTCCTCCAACATCTGTCCTTCCTGGAGATCTGGTATACCTCCACCACGGTGCCCCTGCTGCTGTCCAACCTGGCCTCCTGGGGACATATGCTTTCCTTCCCCGCCTGCATGGCCCAGCTGTACTTCTTTGTGTTTTTTGGTGCTACCGAGTGTTTTCTCCTTGCTGCAATGGCTTATGACCGGTACCTGGCCATCTGCCACCCGCTCCACTACTCTCTTCTCATGAGCCCTGACAACTGCGCTGCTCTGGTAACAGTCTCCTGGGTGACAGGGGTGGGCACGGGCTTCCTGCCTTCCCTCCTAATTTCTAAGTTGGACTTCTGTGGGCCCAACCGCATCAATCATTTCTTCTGCGACCTCCCTCCGTTAATCCAGCTGTCCTGCTCCAGCGTCTACGTGACAGAAATGGTCATCTTTGTCCTGTCCATCGCTGTGCTATGCATCTGTTTCCTCCTAACCCTCGTGTCCTACGTTTTCATAGTGTCCTCCATTCTGAGAATCCCTTCTACTTCCGGCAGGATGAAGACGTTTTCTACATGTGGTTCCCACCTGGCCGTGGTCACCATCTACTACGGAACCATGATCTCCATGTATGTGCGCCCAAATGCACATCTGTCACCGGAACTCAACAAGGTCATTTCTGTCTTTTACACCGTGATCACTCCACTGCTGAACCCAGTAATCTACAGCCTGAGGAACAAAGACTTCAAAGAGGCCGTCAGAAAAATCATGAGAACAAAGTGTGGTGTCTACAGAGCCAGAGTGAAAGGAAGTGTCGTCACTAAGTAGGGACCCTGCACACACAGTGCTTCAAGCACTAGGATTTGTTTCTGCCCCATGGAGCTTGGACACAGAAGTTTCTCTAAAGCACAGTTAGTCTGGCCTTGGAGACCCAAAGCCTGATGCTCTTCTATAGCTGTACAAGGAATGAGTGAAAAAAAAAAACCTTTGAAATGCTCTCACGGTAGGAAAGAATAAGTAGAAGCTTCTGCGATGCCAAGCATTTCTTCTTTTATAACCTAGAATTTTAAGGTGTTTTAATTAGTGACTTTCTAGGAAAGAAAGAAAGAAAGAAAAAAGAAAGGAAGAAAGGAAGGAAGGAAGAAAGAGAGAGAAAAAGACAGGGAAGAAAAGAAAGATCCAGAGATCTTTATGTCTTGGAATTCAAGGCTTTGCTTACTGTCCTATTTGCTTGCTTGTTTGCTTTTCTTCCTTCCTTCTTTCCTTCCTTCCTTCCTTCTTCCTCCTCTTCCTCCACCTCTTCTTCATTTGTTTTGTTTTGTTTTATATGAGACAGGGTTATCTGTGTAGCTTTGGCTGTCCTGGAGCTCCCTCTGTAGACCAGGCTAGCCTCAAACTCAGAGATCCACCTGCCTCTGCCTCCTGAGTGCTGGGATTAAAGCAGTGCACCACCATTGCCCGGCAATATGTTTGTTTGTTTGTTTGTTTGTTTGTTTAGAGAGTGTGTATGTAGCCTTGCCTAGCCCGGAACTCACTAGGTAGACAAGGATTGCCTTGAACTCAAGGAATTCTACCTGCCCATTTCCTGAGTGCTGGGATTAAAGGTATGAGCTATTTTCTTAATTCAGATGATATTTAGGAGGTCTAGATTAGTCTTGTCCACTGATCTAGTCATTAGGCCTGCAGATACTTTTGATCCCTTGACCTGTACCAGGTCAGTGCTACAGTCTGACAGGGTACACAAAAAGCCAGGGAAGAAAGACTTTACATTAATGGATGCTCTGGTCTGAAAGGGAAGAGAAATACTGGAGTGGGGAGGAGACAAAGCAACTTCTGACTTGAGCTTCAAGAGGTGACACTGTGAAACAGTCAGACAAGCTGGGGCTGAGACTTGGAAAAGGAATCAGCACATGAACTTACCACAGCGGATTACCCTGGGCTTTAGCCTCCACTTCTCAGTGAGAAGACTGAGCTGAGCAGCCAGAGACGGAAGACAGACACTGAGGACAGAAGAAGACATGGAGGCACCAGGCAAGTACCGAGGAGAGTTTGGTAAGAAGCAGGGACAGATGGTACAGGTTAAAAGCCTTGCAGGATTTTAAAATTCTGTGTAATTGATCACCAAAGGGTAATAGTATATAGACAACTGAGTGAGAAACTCTATGTTTAAAAATCTCAGTGACATGTCGAAAACAAGACAATGACCCCCACAATCCACCAGAGGAAGTGTGCTGGTGGAGAACGCGGACCAGAGAACTGAGTGGAGAAAAAGTCATGGAGGAGCTTCAAGATGTGAGGCATAAAGGAAAAGGAAACCCAGCCTGTGAGCATCATGGTGGTGGTGGCAGGGGTGGGAGTCATGGGGATTCCTGCTAAGGATGAAGAGGCAGGACAAGGATGGAGAAGTTTTCATTAAGGATCTCAGAGCAAACACTGCTGCCAGCCCTCTGCAGGGTGGGAAACCAAAGCAAGGTGTAGGAATACAACTGTCCAGAGAAATGCACTTTTGAGAGGTGAGGGAAAAATTCTTACTGGAGGGACAGTTGTATTTTTGTAAACCGTAAGGTTTTCAGCGCCTGGGTACATTGAAACAGCTGTGGGAAAGATCAATTAGTATATTAAAAATATAAATGATTACTGGAAGTGCTAACCAGTGCCCACGATATGGCAGGAAGGAACTGTGAGCAAATGTGGGCACACCAACACACAAGTGCTTTCTATCAACACACAAGTGCTTTACACCAACACATAAGTGCTTTATACCAACACACAAGTGCTTTATACCAACACACAAGTGCTTTATACCAACACACAAGTGCTTTATTTACTAGAGGAAGTGTGTGAGAGGGGGGAGGTATTTCGATGCCATTTTATGGAGATGAGGATGAAATTTCCTTATTTGTCTGAAAAGAGATCAGTAAAAAGTAGTAGTCTGAGTTTGAAGAATGTGGTGACATCAGGTAAGAGAAAGAGACCAGTAGATGGTCACTTAATTCTCCTGAGGGTAAACAGAGCTATGTGTGAGGACAGACTCAGCTGAGAGAAATGGTTTTGAAGGGCCTGGGGTTAGTGGAGGAGGATATCCTAAACAAAGCACTAAGCAGTGTGGAATGTAATCTGAAGCAATGGTGGAAGGCACAGGCTTCACAGGGCAGAGTTTTTAGCTTCTGCTAGGCAGAACAGGGGTGTGTGAGATCCTGAAGTCAGGCCACTGAGTAGGGAGCCTTGAGCTCCAGCAGGCTCTGGAGACTTCTAACACCAGCTCTCTAAGGAGGCTTCCCACACCAAGAAGAATACCAGTGCCCCAATTTACAGAGACGAACTTAAAGTGAGGGAAATTTAATACAAATCTTAATTTTCTTTATTATCCAGCTGGGTTATTAGGTTAAATCAGCCAATATCACACTTTAAATCTTTTTAGATTTTTTTATGTGTATGAATATTTTGGCCATGCACGTGTATGTGTGCTGCATGGGAGCCTGGTACCCATGGAGGTCAGAAGAGGGCATCAGATCCCCCTAGAACTGGAGTAGTGGATGGTTGTGAGCCATCATGTAAATACTAGGAACCTTTGTAAGAACAACAAATGTTCTTAAGTACTGAGTCATCTCTCCAGCACTTCACTATCACATTTTAAAAAGAATAATATTTGTTTTCATTCTACATGTATTGTCCTTTTTTGGATGTTTTTCTTTTTGAGACAGTGCCTCACTATGCAATCTTAGCTGGAACAAGACCAGACTGGCCTTGAACTCACAGAGATCCACCTTCCTCTATCTCTGAGTGCTGAAATTAAAGGTATGCCTTATGTTTATTATCTTTTTAAAGGAGTGATTTCAGAGATCTAAAAGGTTTTTTGTTTGTTTGTTTGTTTTTTGGTCATAGAAATGTTGGGGAAGCCAGGTGGTAGTGGCACACACCTTTCATTTCAGCACTCAGGAGGCAGAGGTCAGCCTGGTCTCTTGTCTCAAGAAAGAAAGAAAGGTTGGGGGGACAAGTTCAGAACCTTGAACAAAGCCTATTCGCTACCATGAAGGACTCCTGTGTATCTCAAAATGCATCTGTTGTCTAAACTAACCCATGGAAACTATTGATTGTGTTTTAAAATAAAAGAGTAAATGTGTTACTATGGGATTGTCCATGAGTTTTGGTTAATACTGTATCTCACCAACAGTTAAATGATGGATAGGGAAACGGGCTTTGAACTGCCAACCAATCAACCTTTCAAGTTTGCATAAAACCCACAGAGAACAGGCCTGATCAACATCATTTCACTGCTTATTGATTGATTAATTTTGATTGACAAGATCTCATGTTGTATTGCAAAGTCTGGAACTTACCATGTATCCCACGCTGGCCTTAAACTTGAATAAATTCTGCCCCCATCCCCAGGGTGCTGGGATTACATGTGTGAGCCACCACGCTGGCTATCTGACTACTTCTATAAAGATGTCAACCTGAAGCTGGCAATCAACTTTTTCTATGGTTAAGAGAAAACATTATAATAATCGAAATTATGAAAAAAAAATCCACAACTTTAAATCGTATCAGAGGAAAACATCTACTATAGAGAATTTTAGAAATCATGCAGAGCCTCTTATTTTCTTGTTTCTTCATGTAAAATCTGTATGCGTGATAGACATGTCCACAGTCTGTGTTGACCTGAGTTTTTATCCAGGTTCCATACGGTTTGGCTCTGCTGTGAGAAATGTAGTCTCAGCGAATGAGGGTAAACATGACCGTTTACACTCTCTCCACATGAGAGCACGTCAGAATTCTCTGCTGCACATGACTACTTGTAGCTTTGTATTTATTATTGAAACAAAATGATCACACCCAAAGTTACAATATTTTGCTTGCGTGTGTGTGTGTGTGTGTGTGTGTGTGTGTGTGTGTGTGTAGAGGCCAGAAGGAAATCTCAAATGCCGTAATGCCGTTCCTCAGATTCCATCTACCTTTTCTCTTTTTTTCTTCCTTCTTCCTTTCTTCTTAATTTAATTAGTTATGCAAGAATTTGGTCCAGTGTTTTTGGATCATGAGTACCTTCTCTCCTCCAACTCTTCCCAGATGCACCTCCTTTCTTCCCCATTCTATACTGTGCCCACTACCCACATCGATACCAATTTGTACTACCCACATATTCTTGGATGCATGTCTTGAGTTATCAGTGGCTACACTTTTAGGGAAAACTGACCCTTCATCTCTCAGCAGCTAACAATAGCTCCTCGGCTAGGGGTGGAGCTTTATGCCTGCCTCCCTTTCCCATGAGAGATTATGTCTTGCGTAGGCTCTCACGGGCCTTGTGAGTGACATCCAGTATTGTAAGTTCATTACGTGTAACTGTCCTCCATGTATGGAGATGCAGTTTCCTTGTGGTCATCCGCCATCTTTGGCTATTATACTCTCTCCACCCCTACCCCCTCTTCTGCAGTGATCTCTGAATACCTCTCTCACAAGTCCAGAACTCACCAATTCATATAGGCAGTCTAGCCAGTAATCCTGAAATTTTTTTATCTCTGCCTTTCCAGTGTTGACATTTCAGATTCACCATCAGCCTTTTTATGTGGGTTCTGGGGGTCAAACTCAGATTCCTCATTCTTCTGAGTCAAGTTCTTTATTAACTGACCATCGCTTTCCATCTCTTAATGGGGAAAAAAAGATGTTGAGTTTTGCAATCTTAGACAAAGAGATATCTAGCAATTTATCTGAGTGCACAACTTTTCAGTCTGTCTTTGTAAACTTTTAGTCTTTTAGACTGCCCATGTAATCCAGAATTCTTTATAGCTTGGGCAATATATTAAGGAAAAATCAGAGAGGCTGGAGAGATGGCTTAGCAGTTAAAATCACTTGTTCTTCCAGAGGACTAGGGTTAAATTCCCAGCACCCATATGGAGACTCACAAGCCTCCTATAACTCTGGTTCCAAGGAATCTGGTGCCTTCTTCTGGCCTCTGAGAGTACAGGTGCGTGTGTGGTGCACAGACATACACACAGGCAAAACATTCAGGCACACACTTAGAAAACAAAACAAAAAACAAACTGAAAGAACGAAGAGTGGAAGTTCCAACTCAGACCAGCCAGCGGAAATGCTCGAGGATATAGTAAGGTGTGGCCCCCCACTTGGTCATTACTGACATGTAAACACATCCAGTTCTTACACTCCTCCTCAGGAAGCTGCAGCAGTTGTTACATAGTGAAGCCTGGACTGCAGAGTGAGTTCCAGGTCAGCCAAGGCTACCTGATGAGATAAAAGAAACGTTTTTAATGTTTCCTTTCCCCACAGAGTTCTTTTGTTTTTGTTTCATATCAATATCTCGCTACCTATAAATGAACGTTTGCTGTCCACATAACTTAGGTCTTGCAGTCGAGTCTGCCATGCTTACTCTTCTGGCCCCACAAGCATGGGGAAAAAAAACCAAAAACAAAACCCCCTACAGTTATCTCTGTTGAAATCTTTGAGAAGCAGCCTGATTTTGATTAAAATTTCCACTTAATCTTGTAAATATCAACTCTTGCTCGCTCTTACATGAAAGTCTAGCCATACATCATGAGTATATTTTGTCCTGACTTTTGACAATATGCAGATACAGAAAGTGTAGCACTTTAACAGCTACTGTGACTGGAACCATCTAAAAACATACTTGTGACCAAGGTACTGGAATTATGAAAGAGATGGAGTGGAGCCAATGTCTGAGATGTCTTCAGGAGGAACATTCAAGGAGGAATTACATGGTCCTTTCAGAAATCTCAGGGAGATCATGACAGGGAAAGAAGCTCCTTAACATTTGGCTTCATATTCCTATAAGTAAATGAAGACATTTTATGAAGATTTAAACACAGGCAGTTTGGATGGTTGGGATGAGCTAGCTGATCAAATAATAAATTAGGGCTCTACTAAACATTTTCCCTCTAGCTTAGAAAGAAGATAGGCTATGATGTTGTGTGTATGTGTGTTCGCATGTGTTTGCATATGTTTGCATGTGCACGTGCGCGCGCGCGCGCGCACACACACACACACACACACAGAGAGAGAGAGAGAGAGAGAGAGAGAGAGAGAGAGAGAGAGAGTGCAATCTGCCTCTTGTGATCCTTTGTGCTTCTTAAGGTGCAAGATGCATGCACTGGAGAAGCTCTGCCAGGCAGTGGGCAGAGTGGAGAACCAGCAGGACGTATTGTGTGCTTGTTAGAGAGATTTTAAACAGAAAAGACTTTTTGCAAACCACATAATAGATACCCTAAAAGACTGATGCCATTGTACTGAGAAAGCAGATGTTCCCACAGCTTTATAAACAAAAAGAGCTCATATCTCTTATTCACATGCATGACTGGCATAAATTGTTTTAACTCTTTTATTTTATTTGACAAGACTAAAGACTTAAGGCATTCCTCGTGCATGTCCTGTACTTTGAGCATCTGCCTCCCACCCCACCTCCTACTGTGTTGCTGTCCCACCACTGCTAATCCCCTTTGTTCCTCACAAGTTCCAATTTTACTTTCTTGTCATTTTCACATATATCATTTTATGTGCCTATAAAGATTAGGACCAATAAATGAGAGAAAAAGTGAAACCTGTCTGATAGTGCCTTGATTTGCAGTGTACCGTGATGTCTACTCATGTCTGTTTTCCTACAAGCAGCATAACTTCATTGGTCTTTATGGTTGGAAACATTGTACATATTGTTCATTGTACATATATGGATGTCATTTTCTTTATCCTTGAACTCAAGGCTTTACAGAGACTCTACCATTAATGAGCAAAACTAACGCCTTCCGGAGTATAACTGCACCCTGACTGGCTTACCTTTTGGTTTCTGAAAGCCAAGGGAATCTATAGATAAATATGCCTGGTCTGCGTCAATGCTGATATGAAGAGTGATGGAAGACAGAGTAGCAGGTGATTCCTACAACTGGCCTTTACCCCCAGGATTCCCACTTGGCCTGGTCTCCTGTGCCCAGCTGGCCAGCTCTGTATCTACCCCATGCCTTCCTTCCACAGTGTACCCACCAACCTCATGCCAGGTATAGAAACCAGCTCCCTCACTGGTAATTGTGAAAGACACTCTCTCTTTCCTTTTGTTTAGCTCTGGTGGCTCAGAGACGCTTGTGAACACTTGTTATGTGACTGCCCTCTCTCTGCCTGGCTCATGGACTTCCCAAGGGTGATAGGCATGGTTTTCTTCTTGGGAAGGATAAGCTGTGTCTTCTGGGCCTTGGAGTGATATACTGGCTCCTCCTCCAGGGAGGTTTTAGTCCAGAGGTCCCATGTCCCAGTCTTCTCTGTACTTTCTGGCAGCCTGGCTCCCCACCTGGCCTCCAAGGACTTGTATTCACTGGTGCAGTAAGATCCTTCTTAATTGGGAGCTTAGTCAATGATGGCCAGTGGCAGGGACTCCTGGGTTCCCTCTCTTGTCCTTGGATAACTGTTGGCCCTGGGTGAATAAGGACCCTTTCTCTTGCCTCCTAATAAGCCTGTTCAACAGGAGAGATGTCCTACTCAAGTCCCTGCCTCTGTCTTCTCACTTCTGTTCTGTGAAATGAAGGTGCGTCCCCTTCATTGTTGCCTAACAGGAAAGGCAAAAAGTAGATGCTAAATAAATAATCTTTCAAAAAAAGTTTTATTAATCATTCCATTAGTTTATATCTCAAATGATATCCCACTTCCCGGTTACCCCTCCATCACCACCCCATCTCACATCTGCCCTCCCTCTCCCTTTTGCCTGTTTGAGAGTGCTCACCCACCCACCCACACTCTCCCACACCACCACTCTAACATCCCCCTACTCTGGGGCATCAAACCTCCCCAGGACCAAAGGCCTCACCTCTCATTGCTGTTGTATCTGGAGCCAAAGATCCATTTTGGTACACTCCTTGGTTGATGGTCTAGTCTCTGGGAAAACTGGGTGGTCAGGCCAGCCGATGTTGTTCTTCTAATGGGGTTGCAGTCCCCCTCTGCTCCTCCAGTCCTCCTGCCAGCTCCCCCACCAGGTTCCCTGAGTTCAGTCTGATGGTTGGCTCCAAGCTTCCTAATCTGCGTTGGTCAGTTGCTGGCGGACATTTCCAGGAACTGCCACACTTGTTCCATTCTGCAAGCGTTTCTTGAGCATGGCAACAGTGTTGGGTTTGGTGTCTGAGACATGATGTATTCCTCGGTGGGGCTGTTCCCTGATTGGCCCTTCCTTCAGTCTCTGTTCATTTATTGTCCCTGGTTTTCCTTTGGACAGAAACATTAAAAAAACAAACAAACAAACAACAACAAAAAAAACCAACTTTGAGATGGAGGGATTGCTCCATCCCTTGACCAGGGGCCTATCTACTGGAGGTGGTCTCCACAGGTTCTATCTCTCCCTTCTCTGTGCATTATGTCTAAAGTCATTCCCATTGGTGTCTGGGACCCTCCAGTGGCTATAATTCTATTGAGGGCAGCCAATACTCTGAGAGTTTCAGGGAGCCAGGCATCTTTTGCTGTGTTTCTCTTATAACTGTGTAAGCCTCATAAATACCCATGAAAGGCTCTCAGGTCTTGAGGAAACTGAGGCACAGAGAACCTGAGTCACTGTGTGAAGGTCACACAACAGGTCCAGGATGCTAACCCAGGTTGTCTGAGTCAAAAGATCTTCATGCTGGGAAGCCAAGTGTTTTCTGAAGCCTTAAGACCATGTGTTCAGGGAGTTGTCAGCAAGACTCTCTCACACTCAAGCTTTTTTCTGTCAGCTAAGAGCACACACAGAACTCCTATGAACAAATCTCTAGGCCTTCAAGGTATCCTGGATGATCCCAGGAAGAGCAAAGCCAAACTAACATGGAAAGGCCACCTCAGGTGCTTCAGTCTTGTCTTATCACATAAATACTCAGCCAGCTTGGACCTCCATGCTGAAAACCTGGCAGGGCCTGTTGTCATCTCTGCTTTCCCCCCCCCCAAAAAAAATGCCTTTCAAGAACATGTTCTCATTAAAGGAGTTTTGGGGGCCAGGGGGTCATGGATGAAAGGGAAGGAGTGAGGGCTGAAGCAAAGAAGAGGAGTACAGAGGCTCTGTTCCAGGGCCCAAGGCCTAATTTATGATATGGCTTTAGTCATTTTATGCTAGGCATCCATCTTGGTACCCACCAGCTGTTTGTCTCTGACTCTAGTCCCTGGAAACTCCCAGCAACTCTGACTCAGTGACCCCCTGCTCAAAAATATACTGCCATGACTGTCTATTTGTCATGATGATGC
Source organism: Rhabdomys pumilio (assembly GCA_030674055.1). Taxonomy (NCBI): domain Eukaryota; kingdom Metazoa; phylum Chordata; class Mammalia; order Rodentia; family Muridae; genus Rhabdomys; species Rhabdomys pumilio. The sequence continues at coordinate 11,493 of JANHMN010000510.1, forward strand.
GACTAACTACTTTTTTTGCTTCTGTAACTTTCTTACAGATACCCAAAGAGTGTTTTTGAGCTGCCTTAATCACTTAACTTGGCAGAAGAGGACAGTTTTTACTTGCTCGCATACATGCTGAAGATCTTCCTGTGACCGGTTTTCCCCTTTAAAAGACCTTCCTCATACCCCTCCTCCATGACAATCTCAAAATTATCTCAGAGACTGTTGTCCTGCTAGCAAGTAATAAATCTTTTAATTATAATTGGATTGAGTCTATGTGTTTTTCCTAGGGGTCACAAACACCATAACATTTCATCTTGCTTGACGACAACCATGGCTTCCCTTGCATACACCATGCCTAGCACCATAGGGAACTGACAGACAAGTTCCCAAGGTCAGGGGAACATTCTAGAGCCCCTCGCTTTCCTGGCTGTGTGTTCGTGTGCTGCACAGCCAGGCATGTAGGTGATCAGGCAGGACCTAGGTGTATTTCTTTTAAGAAAGTTTGCCTACTGCAGCCAGCACGTCACCAAGATACCAGACACAAAAACGTCGTCAAGAAGGAAGGAAAGTAAGATCATGAGATCACAGAGCTTTCAACAATGGACTCCATCCAGCTTGGCAGTGCACAGTGACCATCTGGACAACATGGTACTGCATGGAGATGTTTATACCAATGTGAACCTATCGTTACTAACCCCTTCACCTGTTTGCACTTGGTGTTGTTAGAAGCCCCACCCTTATGCTGGGTTTGTTCTCCCTGTTCTGGAAATGTCCTCAAAGGGACAGGAGCTGGACTCCTACTGAATCCAAAGGATGGAGTCAGGTCAGGGTGGAGATGCAGGATTCTACTGTCTTTGTTGCTGCTCACTCTGACTGGGCTGGGTCGCCAACACTCTGCCTTCCCCGACTCCATCCCTCAGGATACAGTGTCTACTAGGAACTGGTGAGTACTAGATAGGGAACAGACTCTAGACACACACAGAAAAAGAATATCTGCAATGCACTTCAGTCTTCAACAGGCTTCACTTCTGTGTCCTAAGCTTCCCTCTTCCTGCTCAATCAGCTGTAGACTCATGGCCTAGGTACCAAATTACTCTATTCAGAAAGGACCACTGGAGAGAGAGCCCCGCTCCAGCATGCCATTCTTTGAGGCCTACATTGGACAGAGCTCTCTCTGCAATTTAAAGCTCCCAGGTCACAAGAGGATACCACAACAGGTTTTAATAAAAGGATTATCATTTCTACACAGCTGGGTCTCTGCAGCAACTGCCCTGTGGGGTTGCTGTTGGTCTAGTGGGCAGCCTGCATCTGACCTGTAGAATATGTCCCAGGGATCTGTCAGGAAGCAAATATTCTACATGAAGCTCTACCTGGTCTTTCAGGGAAGAGAACTTACAGGAAAGCAGACAGCAATAGAACTGTGAGTCCTTGGTGAGCTCAGGGTTCACTATTATCCACATACAGATCTAAGAGTTGAGTCAGGTCTCCCCACGTTACAGACGGGAGAGTGGATACAGAGTTATGAGTGATGTTAAAGGAAAAGGATTATTTGGTGTAGCTGGAGACAATGAGACTCCATTCAAGGGAGACAAAGTGGCGTCAAGTGTCTTGTAGCTGAAAGAGATTCAGTGCGTTCTAAATCCAGCATGGCCAAGTGAAATTTACAGCAGGAAGGCAGGGTCAAAGGATGGGAACTCTAGTGGGTTGCCAGCTCAATAGGACCCTTGCTAAACCAGACTGGGTGATGAGACTGTTACTGTCTAGGTGGCTTCATTTGGGTTTATTTTCTCCTCTGATTAAAGAATTACAAGGTGGGGAAAGTCTCGGATAAGTAGGCAGCAACAGGCATCAAGCTTTGTTAAAAGTGAAGACGTTCACCCAGCAAGGCACATGGAGAGAAAGACGCCCCGCAGAGCAGAGAGGGAAGTCCACACACCCACACGTGGAGGACTAGGGATTTTAAGTGTTTTGAGTGGCCTGGGATAAGTCTCCTTCCCTTAGTTTTTGGTTGATTGGCTTAAACCAGAAAAGACGAGCTGAAAGGCCCCCAACCCAAGGACCAGCAGCTGGAAGTGACCCCAATATGAGAGAAAAGCCTGCTAGGCTTTTGTCTCAGGACAGGAGGGTGAAGAAAAATCCAGTTTGCCATCTTTATTATCTGTCCTGGTCCTTCTCCCTTCCTGTCTGTCAGGGGTCTGGCTGGCTCCTGATCTTTCTAAACCTCTCCTTGGATGTTGTAGAGAACAAAAGCCCATCAGCAATGGTGAATGCAGGATATATTAAAGTGGCCAAACCGGATTACTGATGAGGCAGGTGGCTTGTTTCATTTCTGTTGCTGTGACACATACCCTGACAGAAATCAGCAGAGGAGAAGACCTGGTTTTTTGTTTTGTTTCCCTTCCTTATAATTCCAGGTGATAGCCCATCTCTGTGGGGAAGCCACAGCGGGAACTCAAGCAGCTAGTGAGATCACATCCACAGCCATAGAAAAGAGAAAATAAACTCAGCCTCACTTGCTTCTGGTCAGCTGGATTCCTCAATGTTTAGACTGTTCGGGATCCCATGGCTAGGAAATGGTACCTCCTACACTGGGCTGGGTCTTTCCCTATTAATTAATAATCAAGACTGATCCCCTCACAGACATGCCAACAGACTAATCTGATGTGGCTAATTCCTCATTAAAACTCGCTTCCCAAGTGACTCTAGGTGTGTGGTGTTGATATTTAAAGCTAAGCAGTGTGACTTGGCTACGTACTAACAAACGTGTAACTGAGAGATTCTCACTAACAAGGGAGCTTTGGGGAACTGGAGTTGTATGACCAAGGGCAGCACAGTAGCCTGGAGAACAGGCAGCTTGGGTCTCTCTCAGGACTGCTCCTAGGATTCAGACCACAAGAGGACATCTTCTTTCTCCTGAGAAATGTCTTTATCTGGGATATCAGGCAGAATGTCATTCATGATCCCAAAAATGAACACAGAACTGAGCTCTTGATGGAGTAGGTGGGACCCATCTGAAGTAAATATGTATTGATACACATCAGAAAGACTGAGGCCTCCAGGGTGTTTTCCACGACTCACCTCTACTCTTCTTTAGCCCAGAAGGTGATCTGTGAGTGTTATAGATCTGAGGGGAAAGGTATCCTGGCAGTCAGGAGCCAAAGAATACCACAAAGTCACACTGCACGACAAGCCTCACACAAGAGATTTATTAGGAAAGACACAAAAGGATAGCTACCTCTGCTCTGGCAAGAAGCAGGAAGAAACTGAGCATAAGGCAGGGTTTACATAGGGTTTGGGGGGGAGGGGAAAGACAGAGATTTCCAGGGCGGCCTGGGATTTGGTGGGAGTCTGTGAAGTGATCCTGGGGCACGCTTAGGGATTGGTGGGATTTTCTTCTCAGGGGTTGGAGGTGTTTTTTTCCTTGGCCCTAGCCTTGGGCAAGTCAGGGTTAGGGTGTTCCTTTCTTGACCCTTTTATCCTAAGTGTCCATCCAACTTCTGCTGTATTATGTCCAAATACTGCCATATGGAAGCAATCTCTCTGAGACCTTGCTCTGGGAGAAGAAAGTTGGCAGAGTTTCTGTAGACGGCGGCTACGCTCCATTCCCCATGGATGAATGACAGTGGCCTCAGCTTGCTGCTGTTCTGCTCAGCACTATCCAGGCCAGTGCATAAATAAGACATGGCCATTAACTTGCAAGTCTGGCCTCTTGGCTCAGAGCCGACTTGCAGTCACCATTCTTATCTCCATTTCCCCCTAATTGGAAGCTCACAGTCCAGTACTGGTTGCACAACTTGAAGTCTATTAAGCTGAATCAATAGGAAACCATAAAATACAGTCTCCAGCAATGACTTTGACCCTGGGAGAAGATGTGAGGGCAGATGTGTGATAGGATGGGAGTGGGGGTGGGGGAGCACATTACGAAATGCCACAAGGTGGCGATGCCAAATTTCTTCTTGGAAGGCAAGACTCAAATTGACTCTTTGAAAAGGCCTTCATTGTGTTTTGGATGGGGGGAGTGTACATCGTGTCTTGGCTGCTGTCTCATCATCTCGAGCAATGGAACAAGAACTGCGATTGGCTTCATCATTAGGGACCCATGATATCTTGACTCAGCATCTCCTGCGAGTGTGGCAAGTCTACTCCCGGCTCATGTTTCTGTGTTCCATGAAATGTTTTGTCAACTTACTTTGAACACTGGAAGTTCCAGCTAAGTCTCTGCTAATCTTTGTCACTATAGACGGCCTTTCTCAGTCCTTCATCTCAGTGACTGTTGGGCATCCCTCCTCATTTCTTCCATACTCCAGCCTCTGAGGCACATGTTCAACCCTGTTCCTTTCCTGTAACCCACACCTTCATCAAAACTCTGCATACTGACGTCTCAGGAAGGGGAAATTTGGTGCCTGAATTTTGAGAGTATGTGTCTAAAATATGAATGACTAGAGGAAGTGCGAGTCTTCCTAGTTTAGCCTTTCTCTCCATTGTAAATAAGTAGGCTGGTGAGCTATGCCCTAACAAGAGGCTGGCATAAGAATAGACGTGTGTGTGTGTGTGTGTGTGTGTGTGTGTGTGTGTGTGTGTGTGTTTCTGCAGCAAGGTAGTGAAATTACAGAGTGACACACCTAGACCCTTCTAAGCAGAGAAGTAAATAGACTCTAGGGAGAAAGAAAAGAATGGAAGACAGAATGCTGGAGATTTGCCCCAAGGAAAGATGGAAGATAGTAGCTACACACTGTGGGCCAATTTCTATGCTTTTTAACTTTCAAGTACTCCAAACTTTTCTGAAGCACACCTCAGGACAGCAGCATTACAAACTCCTTCCTCTCCTTTCCCTACCAACCAGAACCAAGAAGAACTGTTCTCACAGCATCTCTCTCTAGAAGATCAGGGAGTTTAGTGCACTTGGCTTCCTGCCAAGACACTATTTTAGTGCCTTAATTGACATACAATAGTCCTCTGGACTATAAAATGACAAGGAGGCAGAGAAAGTTCTCCTTTCTCTAGGTGAGATCACTTCCTCTCCAGCTCACGGTGGTCCTTTCAGAAGAGCAGGAATCCTTCTTGTGAGCCTTTCCAGCATGGGCTGTGACATCTGGTGATGGAGACCATCCATTAGGGGGAAGGTGACTTAGGAAGTGGTGAAACCATGTCGTTAGCTAAGGGTTTGATTGTTCTTGAGCACCATGGCCCAGAACTTTGTAGCAAACAGACAGCCTCCACCTGTTCTCCAGAGGAGTCATTTCTTGACTTGTGGAAGGAGATCTAGCACCTTCCAGACCTGCTGGGAGCCAAGACCCCTTTCTGCCTGAGAGCAAATGTCAGAAGTAAACAGCCTGAGTTAAGGAATGCTTTATTAATTGCCCTTCTGCCAGGGAGAAAATATTAATCAGATAAGCAGTTCGAGCTGAGAAATGTTTAAATTGCCTTCTTGCTTGTGAGAAAATGTTTAGATAAGTAATTTGGGCTAGGGATTCTTGTGGGCTTAGAGAACTCTGCAATTACGGGATGACCCTGGACCCTGACTGTCAGATGACCCTTCTGCCTGCTTGCCTTCATAACGGCAGCCTGAACAATAAAATTTAAGCACTATATCAGACATTCAGACTGGTGCTTCTTCCTTGTGTCTCTTGTCTCTTCATTCTTTTGCCCCCTTCCCTAGGGTCTCGTTGAATCCCCGAAGGCTGGGGCACAGACCCATGAAAGAAGAGTTCCTCCTGAGTGAAAGTCCTTTCCCAGAACACATCCCCATGCCTCATGGCTTGATAAAGAATATGTTATCTTTTCCAGTTTTGTATCCTTCTAAATGGCCACATCTGGCATAAAGCCAGTGGTTGATAAATTTGAGCTTTCACAAAGAATGACTGAAGGGGTGAATGAATGAATGAATGAATGAATACATGGACAAACAACACAGTCTAGTGTAGCCCGCCGATCCCGATCCTGCATTACAAGATGGCACTGGTTTCCTATTGCACCACTTGTAAACAACTCTACTACGCATGCATCAGCACGATTCTGGCGCAAACCCCTCCCGAGTGGGTATATGCTAATGAGGTATTGAAGTCTTAGCCAATCCTTGCACGGCAATCCCTCCCCGGGTGGGCCTATGCAAATTAGGTCCAGGCAGGGCGACCAATCAGAGATGATATGCAAATTGGGTCAGGCAGGGTGACCAATCAGAGAAAGCCACACCCCCTATCCCCTCTCTATAAGCAGCACTCTCTGGCTGCTCAAGGTCCTGGCTTCACAATGAGGTGCTCCTGCAATAAAGCGTGTTGAGAAGATCCCGGTCGTTGCGTCTTTCTTGCTGGTCGAGCGAGCGGTAGCGACAGTCTAGCATGTGGATTGCTGGATTACAGGTCTGAGTTCTATTGCTCTGATCCCATTGTCCTTACTTGCATCTCATGCAGTGTTCACAAGCATCACCATGGGCTGGTCCTCCATCCTGAAGAGCCTCCTCACAGTTTTTGTCTTTAGCATCTTAGTTGTCATATCTGTAGGTAAGAGTAAACAAAGCATTGCCTTTTCCTAAAAATGCAAAGGGGAGGTAAGCAGTCAAGTGCCTGGGGGAGGCAGCCAACCATCTGAGATTCCAGTAGTCTTTCTAGCCCCCCTTGGTTTCTTGACTCCTTAAGCAATATCAATTACAAGGCTTTGGGATTACCTTTAAATGGTGTATATTTCCTCCTTACAAAGAGTTACCGCTGTACACAAGTTGTATGTGAAAATGAATAGTGTCCTGGGAGTATGGCTACTTGTGAAACTTCTGTTAGCTGCTTCAGCCAAATACAGAAACTGGAAACACTACGTAAGCCCATCCGCACTACCTTGAGCATCCTCCAATTTATCTTTGCCTCCTTTACAGGGTGAGACTAGGGGCTGGGGAGATGAAGCATGTGCTTGTTGTAGGCCCTCGAGTCTACACGATCAGGACCATTTGGGAGTGACTCCTCTCTTTTACAGTGTCAGGGATCAAACTCCAGGCATCATGCTTGCTAAACAAGTACCTTACCACCAGTCACTCCCTTTGTAGCAAGTGGTCCATCCTCTGTTTGTTTGTTCTCAATAGACCAGTGCAGAGAGTCTCTTGGAGAAGTGCAACACTCAAGAGATAGGGGATAGATTATTTATATAAGGAACAGATTATTTACCACTACCTCAGGAGGAAAATTTACTTGGTGGTTCAATTTTCTGCAGCTCTGGATATAAACCAAGTACTCGAGCGTAAAGTGTGTACTTCAGATAAAAACTCATGTGGCATGGAATTCTCAGTAACTCTGGGGAGTCAACAGAAACTTAAGTACAAGAACCTTTGCTGCACTGGTGATCAGTGCAACAAAGATAAAATAACTTGTGAGTATTCCTCTTGTCTGTGTCCCAACACATGCATACAGGTCATGTCTGTGCCCCACTACCCGCTCATGGTTCCTCTACCTTTCCATGGGTCTATCTCTGTGCTTATGGGCTGCAGGGATGATGTCTGCCTTTCCCCTTTTGCTTGAAGCCTTTATTTGTAAGGGCCTGAGTTGGGTACAAGTCCCTCTCTTGAGGTATGTGTGTACACACTTGCATACACAGACTGAGACAGCTAGGCAGCTGTAATTGGTTCAGGCTCTAGTATCTAAGTAGGTTCAGTGAATCTATAGGTTCAAATGCTCTGCTCTGCTCTGCTCTGCTCTGCTCTGCTCTGCTCTGCTCTG